>VZDJ01000594.1:18658524-18761405 GCA_008694505.1 Cyanoderma ruficeps
AGTAGTAGTAGTAGTAGAGTGAGGTGTTGCAAAACAAGACAGTTGAGCAAGGGTAAAGAACAGGCTTTCTGAAGGAATTGAAACACTGCAAGACTAACAGAAGGCTGTTAATGCAGTATAGCTCTCACTTCAAGTATAGAGAGCAAATGATCAGAAATACAAGCCCACTTGTATTCTATATTATTATTAACATTTGTTCCCATTGAATTCAATCTTGAAGGCGCTGATCCTGCTTTTCACTCCAATGTGCTCTCCCTAATTGACTGTATTTCTATTCAAATATGTACATAAAGTCCTCCAAATAATGTAAGCATAAAAATCCAGTGTAGAAAGAATTTTATTAAAAACTAGATGTTAGTGTTCCAAAGGAGACTAGAGGATCTCCTGGGATTAGAGTAGATGGGAGGAGTTGATTGCCTCAGGCATAGCCCAGGGCCATTAATTACAGCTAGTCATTAATTCTCCTGTAATGCCCTGTGCTGATGCCACTGTTCCTGTTACAACACAGAAATAGAAAGCTGGCTGACCTGTGGACTTTGGTGGGTTATGTTATTCTTCTAATGATTACTTATATTTCTAAATGCTCATCACTGAAGTGTTCGTCAGTTTCAGCTTGTAAGCTTCATGTCTTTCCAGAGAGTTAATGCTTTGCTTGTTACTCACAGGAAGCCTTTAAATAGCTCTTGAAAACACTACAGCCTGTGTGAGGTACACTCTGTATATTGAACCCTGGGAAAGTAAAATTGATATAGATACTCTTTAAAGATAATCAGTATACCTCTTTTCATATCTAGAGAAAATGAAAATTGAACCCTTACTCTGTGGTTGCCATATAAGTGGACTGTAAAATGCAGTCCAAATTCTAAGAACCAAAAACTAAGGATCTAGTTTTTGGGTTGTTTTTGAAAAGAAAAAGGTCTTGAAATTTTAATGAGTTTATTTCAATTCCTAAGGAAATGCTAATAAAGGACAGAATAGTTATAAACCATTTAGAAGTGACTTCCATCATATGCCTTTTACATGCATGCTCATGTACTCAGCACTGCACAATAAAAGCATTGCTGGACTGGCTGTAAAGTGCAGGAGGAAAAAGTTCAAGAGCAAGAGACAGCCCCCAGCACCCAGCTTAGCAGATCATGTGAACACACATGACTCTAAGCAGCACAGAGTTTAGGTAGCAAACAGCAGCTGTGAGAATTTCCAGATTGCCAGACTTGCATGTCTGTTTAAATTATCTTAAAATGTTTTTGCTCAAGAAGGAAGTTATTCATCTGACCTTTACATAGAGTCCTTCTTTGTCAGGGATCTCAAAGCGTTTTGCAGATGCAGAGATTTAGCACTGACATGCACGTGTCAGATGGAAAATTATGACTGCACCATG
Organism: Cyanoderma ruficeps; assembly: GCA_008694505.1. Classification (NCBI taxonomy): domain Eukaryota; kingdom Metazoa; phylum Chordata; class Aves; order Passeriformes; family Timaliidae; genus Cyanoderma; species Cyanoderma ruficeps. The sequence continues at coordinate 18,659,906 of VZDJ01000594.1, forward strand.
GTTGCACGGAACTTTGGCAGTGCAGAAATATGACTGCTAATGGGCTTCACTACTGCTTTCCCTGAAAGGCCATACAGCACCCCAGTCGGGAAGCGTGCGATACTTTCCTCAGCTGAAAATATAGGTGAGTTGACAACACTCATAACCTGTATGAGAACACTGGTAAATTACTTTAAAAAGAGAAGAAGCAGCAGCTGAACTCTATAATTAGCACTTGTGGTGAAGACATGGATTTGTAGTGCTGAAATGTGAAATTCCAACACTACATTGATTCCAAGAAACAGTGTATAATGTTATTTGAGGGTTGATTTAGGATAAATAACCACTTCCTAAGGTGTGTTTGTTCTCATTATTTACCCAGCTGGACCTTGTTTACTTTATGAATTCAGTATTGATCACAGGAATGTTGGGGTGTGTTAAAGCAAAAGAGGATGGGCTATCTTTGGGTATACTAAAATGTCTGAAGTTTATAGAATATATTTATAGAAGTTGTATTTGAAGTTCTGTAATGGCAGTATGTTAGAAGATCAGTATATAGAATTTTCCCTCTACTTGTCTGTTAAATCTCATTGACCCTCGTGCCTATTTCATACCCATAGTGGGAGTAGAGCCTAGAGCCAATGTTCTTTCATTTTTAAAAAAACTAGCTGTATTCCATTCAGTTATGTTTGATAATTCTAAGATTTCAGAATGGGTGTTTTAAAAATGGTTTATGTTGTTCCTTTTCCTTCCTCTGAATTTGCTGTTACAGTTTGGCTTGCCACTGTGCAGGAGAAGAGATGCGGGAAGGAGGAGGTAGTAGCCCTCTTTGCTGTGCTGATTTCCCCCCTTTCCACTGGCTCAAAATAAATTCTATACATTTTACAGGGTTTCCAGAGAAAAGAGGGAGAGAGTGAGGGAGAGAGGAGGGGAAAGTGGAAGAGAACAGGAGAGACAGGGTAAGAATGGGAGGAAACCTTTGCTCTCTGGGGTCATTATGACGTCAACGTGCATCCATCACCCATACGAAAAACCCTGCAATATAAATTAGACTATTTTAGGGTGTAATGAGGATTTCCTCTCTTACAACTGGGACTTGGCTAATAAAGTCTTAATTTCATTTTTCTGTGACCCAATAATTTTTAAGTACTGAACCTGTTAAACGATAATTGATTCAGGAAACAAGTCCCTCAGAGACTTGTGTTTACCAGGTGAATCACAGGAACTGACTGATCTGATCCTGTTGTTGGGTGAAGTTATGGGTGAGGCTGTATCGAGTACCCCCTATTGACCAAAGCAGTCCTGCAGACACATACAGAGAGTTGTTCTTAGTGACAGTGCATGCACGGTACTGAAGAATTAATGTGGAATTAGGGGTTTATCTCTTTATCCCAGAAACCTGGAGTTAGTTTCCTCTGTTATGATTCTTTTTTTATGACAGATCTCCTGTCTGTTAGCTTTAGTTGCCTGTGGGGTCTGGGGTATTCCAGCCTTCTGTTGCAAAGGTTATTCTATAGATAGGAGGGTTTGAAATGGAAAGCATGGAGCTCTGTGAACACCTAACATAGCAGAACTGTGCGTGTTGTACACAAATGAAGGTCTGAGCTACCAGTACATAGAGAGACAACTGGAAACGATTGGGCTAAACCCATCTAAAGATTGTAGTGACTTCCTGCTCCCTGTCTCAAATATTTCAGAGAGGTACAAGCAATTCTTACGTGCTGTTCTCAAAGTTTGACGGTGACTTACTGCTATTTGAATTTATCTGGTTTGAATTTCCTTTTTCTTTGAATGGACTTGAATTTTTTTTAAACTTCCTTCCTGATGTTTGTCTTTTTTCCAGATTCCAAAATTAGATCAAGTCGTATTTCCTCATGGAACTTCGGCTTCAAGGAGGCATTGAGCTATTGCAGCCCCTAGTCTGAAGGTTCCTGCTCCAGTGGATGACCTGCGCTGTCATGCACAATATCCAAAAACAATTGGACAATGGCAAACTTTAGAAGTTAATGCATGTCCTGCTTACTGTCCCCATCCCCCTCAGCTTGTGCTTTCTGACACTTGCTTGATGTCGCTGAGTCCTTTTTGTTGAAAGTGCAGTTTAGTCCATGACTTGCCTGCTGCATTCTCGTTTGACCTGTTAACTGCTAAAGCAGAAAAAGTTATTTTAAGAATTGGCTTGTCAAAGAGAGCATATCTCCTCCCTTCAAAGACCTCTAAAGATTAATATTTGATTAAAATATGACTGCAGCTTTTAAATGGGTGCCCTGTGTCTTTTTACAAACGAATGGCTGGCAGACTTGTGCACTGTCTAGTTTTTACATGGCAAATTATTCAGTTAGTGCTTCAGGGGGGAATTGCAAGGGAGGACAAGGAGTTAGATGATTTTTAGATACATTCATTACCACTTTTATTCCTAGAGATAGTCTCAAGATTACTAAATCCCTACGTTCATCCACAGATTCAGTTTAAGTTTCTTCTCTGGAAATAAATCAGAGGACATGCTCTAAATCATGGAATGAAACCCCAGGTCCTCACTTGGGCAACCCCATATCAAATCCAGGAGGCTGGATTTATGGTTGTTAGTGGTGGCTGTACCTGTGACCCATGCAGCTGCTGCACTCTTCTTTTTGCCTGCCTCTGTTTGCGTACTGCATTCTTTTTGAATTCCAGTGAATGGCTGCTGATAAAATCTGCTCTCAGAAAGATTTTGAGACCCAATGCCTGTCCATTTTTATACTCTGATGGATCAGAAAGACAACCAAATATTTAGATACTACTATATGCTCTGTGGGATACTCTAGGACAGTCCATACAGAGAGGGAAAGTAATGGGCACTCAGTGTACAGTTACCTAGATACTGTAGCACTGTTAGGAACACTTAATGCTGCATCAGGCTGGTGCAGAAAATACCATAGAATAGGGTATCAGGAAAAGGAGAGAAGCACAGCTTGGATCTGTTTAATTTTACTTTGCAGTTTGAAAGTCTTGATAGCACTTTGTAAAGAGAAGAGGCTGTTCCATTTGATGTGTGTGAGTTTGATATTGCTACCTTTGCCAACGTAAGTAGTGTTATCTAATGTAACAGCTCACGAGAATTAAGATAATTCATAAAAGGGTTCCAGAAACAGCCTCTGACTGTGTCTGTTGTGTCAGTGTGGGGCTCCTGTGAGGGTCTTTGACTAATTTTCTTGTCTCAGTGTCATGGTTTGAGGGAAAGTGAGTTTTTTTTTTAAGAAACTCAGGTCAAACCAATCAGTGGCCAGGTTGGATGTTGGCATCTTTGGTGGCCACTGAGAGTTTGGACATGCCTCTGAGGACACAAGGGGTTAAAAGCGAGGACTCCCGACCTACTTCCTCTTTTTCCTGGCTCTGCTTCGGCAGGGGAGCATCTCTCTCCTCTCCCCTGCGGGGGAGGGGAGAGCCAGGTGGGCCTGGCTGGGGTAGGCCTGGGCTCCAGAAGGGGGGGGNAATTTTCTGGGTGGTGCCATGGGTGACATGGGAGCACGGGAAGATGGACCTGTGTTTTCCTGTGGGGGGGTGTCTGTGGTTGCAAGAGAGACTCTCTCTTTCTCTGGATGGATTGAGGATTGTTTTATTAAAGGATAATGGCTTGTTAGGAACCCAGGGTTGTAGAAGGTTTAAGCAAGTAGATATGAGGGTATGTGCTGGTGTCAACTGTCGAGCATTGTAAAGGATGGAAATTGGGGGGAGGAGGAAAAGTGTTGTGAGAGGTTTCTTATTCTGCCTTTGGGTGATTGGATTGTCTTCCTGTGTTTATTGTCTATTGTCATGTAGTTTAATAAATGTCTTTTTTTTTCCTATTTCAAGTGATAGGCCTGCTTCTGCTCTGTTCCGACCACATCTCACAGTAGTTTATTAAAAACTATACACTCATGGGTGCACTGGCATTTGCCCAGTGTCAACCCATGACACTCAGTATTTGTGTGCTGATTTTTTATTAGAAACAGAACAGCAGAAAATATTCTAAAATGAAAGAATAAAGACCAAATGGCTATTGTTATTTCCCAAGAACTCTCTTCCAAACTAGGAAACTTGGCAGAAGTGAAATATCTGGGCAACCTCTTGCACGTGGATTCTCCCAGCCATGTAGACAGGCAGAGCACTATGGGTGGCAACTACAGTCAGCATTTTTTTTTTTTTAATGTGCTCCATGATCTGGAAGACAGACAATTGGGAATGATTGATTAATCTGGATATTCATCTTTGTACAGTTGAAGACAATAAGACATTGCATGGAAATTCAGGGCAGACAGCAGTCAACTGTCATTTGAGCTTTTCTTTCAGTGGAAAAATTATTTTTAATGAGAAGAAAGATCATACACATAGGTCTTGAATCACCTTCATGTTATATTTTTCTTGTCTGTCTGATGTTAATTAAATCAGTTCAGTGAGGTACTCTGAAATGCAGTATGGAGTAGAGTATATGCAGTATGTACAGACATATGCATCTTTGTTTCTGTTGAAAGGCTGCTAAAATTTATTTCTAAGATGTAAAAACTTTATGTAACAGTGACAAGCAAAACCAAGTGCTGTGTTGCTTTTTAGAGGTTTATAGTATGCTTTGGTTACTTTTATAAATGTCTAACATCTACTGCATGAAAATGTAGGTATTTTCTCATGTTACAAGACAGAGGCAAATTTTGTCTCAACACTTGCCTTGTCCTTTTCTGGCTGTTCTTTCTTGGCTGTGTGGCAGTTTCTAAAATACCCAAATCTGTTCAGTGATCCCTGCTCATGGTAGGGCCTCCTTACCACTCATAGCAGACCTGGCCAGAAAGATGACGTGTTGGGCACAGGAGTGGGGGCCAGTGGCTGGCAGGGCATAGGCCACTGTTGTGTGGAAAGCTTTGTCTTTGTATTGTGGAACCATGGCCAATAGCCATGGGCTGCATGGGAAGGTGTGAAAGGCTTGGATGTAATTGGGATTTGTGCTTGTTCTCTAGAAAAGAGGTCTATAAACAGACTAACATCATGTGTTGCCACTCAATATCATCAGTGTCTGCTAGGAAGTTTTAAAGCTGGGAATATAGATAATTAGATGCTGATGAAGATTGACTACAGGAGGGAGGAAAGAGGGTCTAAGAGGGTTACAAGAGGGTGGTATTGAATAACTACATCCATTACTGACTTGAACTCCTTGAGAAGTACATTAGATGGAGTTGTACCTAATGAAAGCTTAGCATGTGAGATGCTTGTTGCAGTAGGAATTACTATGTTAGGAGGGAAAAACCATTTCAAAATGTTTTCAAAAACTTTTACTTACAATTTCAAGGGTAGAAAAAGGTGAAGCTGCAATGATTTCTATAGATAACATAAAAGTCTCAGAGGATTTATTCCTCTGCTCTCTTAGGACTTCCTGATTTTAAGCAGTAGCTTTGGTTTTACTAATATTGGGGATATCTGTCACATCTTAAAAGGACACAGAAGGGCTGGGACTAGGTTTTCCAGTGATTTTCAAGATAGATTTTGGAAAACACATCACAGAAGTGTTTTGAATCTGGCTGATCCTTACTGTTGCATAGCAATGCCCCACATGCAATTAGGCTGCTTGTCATCATCTTTGTAGGGCTGGTCCTCCTGGAAATTTATAGGGTTGGTCAGATGGCCTGGCAATGAGACATATGCAATAGTGCCTCTTTAACATTAACAACTGGTGCTCAATATCAGCTATATGTATCATGTACCCATGTAATGTAAATTATAAAGTTATGAAACAGTAGCAATAGCTCAGTAAGAATGTAGTTTTTTAAGAAATGCACATGGTAGATTAAATTATTGGTCTTATCAAAGTGTTACTGGTTACTACTCCAGGTATGTTGCGCTTGATTGGGACAGAATGGAGGTCTGTGATGAATATACAGTCCCTGTGATGCTGCTGGACAAGAAATTTTTTAGTTATAATACAATTTTAATTAGAATTCCTCCCAGTGTTTCTTTGGTGGTTTTCGCATATAGCCAGGAGAGTCTTGTCTATCTCTAGTTACCCTTGCACCCAAGTTCCTGTTTTTGTGCCAGCTTGCTCACCCTTAGCCTTACTCCTGTCCTTGGGAGACAGTGCTGGCTAGGCAGCCTGGAGTTGCCCTGAACAGCCCAGCATAATGGTTGGAGTTATGGCTGCTGTTTCAGGAGCTGCCACTGACATTAAATGAAACAGAACTGGCTCAGCACTTACTACTTTGGAAATGCCATCCTCTTTGGAAAAAGCATTTTAATTCTGAGTAAAACATTGGGTTGGCTTTTAGCTCATGAATAGCACTTGATTCCACTTGAATAAATATCAGTACCGACAAGTAACTGCATCATGCCATGACCTTATGTAACTGCATGGCAACATTCCAAGTTAATTTTGGCTATTATTTCCACGAACATGTAGGACAAGATTTTGTAGGTATTTGATTCCTATTTAGGCAGTGCTTTAGCAGATGGGCTGTAAAACAGCCTGAAAATTATCAAGGCTCCATGGACTGATTAGTTCTGGTTTCAGACACTGACAATATCTCAGATACTTCCCAGGCTCCTCCTGAAAACTTCGCATCTTAAAGGAACATGTGACAGGCGAGTGTTAACAAATGACTGAAGAGCTAGAATTTTACAAAAAGATTTGGAAAGCAACATTGCTTTATTAACAAGGAAAGTTCAAGCAGTTAAAAGTCACTGGAAGACAAATACCTTCTAATCTTACCTTTGTTCTTCACAGTCCATGAGGAAGAAGCGCTGTCTAGCAGTGTGTAATCAGGGAAACGGGTTTTTTTCTTGCCTCACTGGGCTCATGATCAACCAGTTTGCTTTCTGCTTGGACAACTGAGTGAAATACTTGGACAACTAAATGAAGCTTCTAATGCTACTGTAAGATCACTCATGGCACTGTCCCAGCTGGTGTTTGCTTGCCCTTGCCATGTGCTGTCATTGCAGAGGTGAACTTGACCATCAATGGTTCTACTTTTTAAGACTGTGTTGAAATAGGAGGTCATCTTTGTTTAACAACCCCCTTACTGGAGTTAGAGTCTTATTAAAGATAGATCTTAACCTCACATGGTAGCCCCAAGTTGTCATATGCTTCTAGTGGGATACTTCAGAGACACAGCACTTAGGTAACTGTTTCTGAATGCTTAAATATCTTTAAATTATGTTCCTGGGTTCACTGAAAGTCATTGCTGTGTAGTTTCTGAAATGCTTAAGTTATTGCTCTAAATGCAGTGTGGTGAAGTCATTCTGGTGCTTTGGGAAATTTTGTACCTTCAGCTTGCTTGCTGGTTAAATAGGGAAGGTTATGTTATTGCAGATGCTTTGTATAGGCTATCACCCAAAATATTAACTTCTGGAAACATACACTCCTGCCAGATTTGATATTTTTTATCTAATGTAGGGTAAAGCAGATTGAGATTTGTATTAATGTTTGATGAAAGGCCCTCTCTCAGTCCTCTGTTGCTATACAGCAGTCAAATCCCACATGCTTTACTATGTTCTGCCAGGAAGTCCACTAACCTTTCATATAATATGTAATAGGTGTTATAGCCAGTGCTGCAGAGTTACTTTCTACACAGGAGAATTCTCAGCAATTTTTTTTTGCTGCCTTGGTGAGACTTTCACTGGTTCTTTCTACAGCACCAGATGTTGTGCATAAAGCAGGAAATTATGTACTCTTCTCTTGCTTATTGAGCAGAGAAAAGAATCTACTTTTAAGACCTAGCTGGGAGAGGTTGCTAGAAATGCCAAGTTTAAAGAGAGAGATCAAGTATAGGAGATGAGAAGGCAAGACAAAACTCACTAGAATGTGACAATGAATGCAAAATCTCGACTGAAACACATTTGATGTACTGACATTAAAGGGATTGTACTGAATATATAACCATCGTGGATATATGCAGGGGATTTTGTATTGTAAAATAATCAAACGAGTGGTTCTTTGTACACTGATGGAGTTCTCAGGAGAGCTCTAATGATCCAGATCTAAAGAAATACCATCCCAATTATGTACTGTGGTATTTGTCTGTTCCTGAAGGAGTGCAATGTCAAAATAAATACTATGTGTGTGTGATCATTAATCTATGTATCTTGAAGCATTTTACAAATACTAAGCACTTAATTCAGTACCATTCTGCTGGGCTGTGTTGGCAAGCATGGTGATACACTAAACATGGAGATCAAGTTGAAGAGCCCCTTGTGGACAACCCCAGTGCCCATTTGGCCATGCCTAGACTGCAGGTTCTTTTTATTTGCCCTACAGTTTTTCCTGTCAGGTTCTGAGGAGCAGTTGCTTGGCCACTATGCTGCTTAATAGCCAGGTGTCTTATGCTGCCCATCAGGCTGTTCCAGGGTCTGCAGACTGAACTCTCCCACCTGTCCATGCAGGAGGAGAGTATGACCTGGGATGTGTGGCAAGGAGCCACCACAGTACTGGCCTCGGGATGTCATAGCTGCAGAGGTTTGACCATTCTGGGGCAAAGCATGAGAAGAGAACAGTAAGGAAGACATCAAACATACTAATTCTCATTAGTAAGCAAAGCCTTAACTGTAACACTGAGAATTATAATTTTAAGGGGATACGTCTTTTATCTTTCAGAAATTTCTAAAACATACTGATAAATTCAGAGTTGATTTGGGTCAGGCTCTTAGTAGCATTTTCTGCTATAGACAGAACCACTTTAGGAGTTTTTTGTATGCATGTGTGTTACTGTTCTTTTTACTGTTTAGCGCTATAGTAAGAGAACTAGATAAAACAGCTCTGTGAAAGTTAGAGAAAAGGCAATCAAATTGTCTCCTGGGACTGCTGCTCCAACAAAGTGTGTCAGTTGAGTACAAAATCTTGTCACTTTTAGCTTTCATCTTCTGGTAGCTTGAAATAGCTTTGTTGGCCACCATCATCCTTCTGCTACTAGTATACACTCTGAAACCATCTCCTGAATTACATCTCTGTTGCTGTAGCTGACATGATATATGAGCATTATTTGAGTTTTACACCTCTTGAAAAAAAGTCACACTGGCCTGAAATTGGAGTAACACATTGGTGCATCAGACCCTTAGTTTCTGTTTTGAAGCAGAGCAAATCGGCAGGTCTGTGCTGGCAGCATTGGTCTTGCTTGGCATTGTGGTTACATCTGCTCTTTTTTTGCTGACTTTTTTATTTGTAAAGAATTATTACATCTTTGAACACTTGCAGCAATTTTCCTTTTTTAAGAGAGCAGATTTTATCTGTGCTATTGTTGACACATAATTCCCTGTCAAATATTCAGGCACTAGCACCTTTTCTTCTTGCCAGGATTTTCCCACTGTTTCTGTTTGTGGGAAGGATTCTTTCTGAAGCTAGCACTGCTGACACTTCCTGAGCAGTGTAGTCATCCAGTAGATCTGCAGACCTGTTCATGCTACTTTTTCTGATCATGTCAGATCTGTAATAGCTGTCAAGTTTTCTAAACTTATGGGATGCCACTGATGCGACATTTTGATTTATGATTTTGCGATGAGAAAACACCACTGGGTGTTTTCCAAGACAATATGTTGTTCCTATTTCATAGAGTTATATTAAGTGGAAAAAAAATTCTTGCCGTATTTTCCATGTGTTTGACTTTTATTACCATGTGATATGCAAAACTTGTCTCTAATGTAGTTCTAAAGTTTTAAGATGCCAGAAGAATTACATGAAGTGGATTTACATGTAAAGGCGGCTTTTTCTCTCTGGTTATAGAACCTTCCTTAAAGGCAGTTCTATAGTTAGTTCCACTTGTGGCTTGGTGGTTAATGCCTTGTTCTCATATGCAAGTCAGTTGATTCCTCTGGTGCCTCATAGTACTCAGGAACCATGCACTCTTGCAGTGTGACTCATGCTGCCGCTTATTTTACTGTATATTGTGCATAAAGATTTTCTTTGACTGGTGAGTGGATACACAGGATCAAAGTGATAATAACAAGCTTTGTCTGTGTTGCTTCACAATGAAGAGCCCTGCAAAAACAGATTGAAGTGTAGGATGTTGCAAATTAGGTAGCCCTCCAATTAAGACATCATCTAGCTCTACTATTACCAGTGACCTTGTCTTGTCTTCTAGAGGGACTGAAAATCTCATCCCAGTATAGCAATATACTTGCTTCAAAAATCATTCTTCTTGCTGCCAGAAAAAGGATGAAGTGTATTAGATTACTTCTCAATAAGCCTACTCTTCTTCTATCAGGAGTGCATAAGAATGCTCATGTATAGTTTTGACCTGCAACAGCAGGCAGTAGCACTGCATTCCAAGCTAGAGCTGCCTGCTTTAGGTGCTCAGCACCTTCAATACCAGTGTTCACAAAAACCTGAAAAGTCACACTTTAGAATATCTGTGCATGTCCGAAAACACTAGTTATAAGAATTGAAATTGCAAAATAAACTTGGACTAAAAAAAGTTTTTCTGTGAGTGGAGGGGGTGAAAAACCTTATTTAGTTTTCATTTTTGCTCTTTCCTGCTAACTATACCATAGCTTCCGTGATGTATCTGTTTGATGGAAGAGAATATATGTGGTGTTTGGAGTTATACCTGTGAGGATTAGCCAGCTGGCTGTTTCCTAATGAATTGGGATGTCTGAGAGTGCTGCCCTCTTTTCTTTTCTTTTAGTAGTGACACTTTATTTGGGACTTTTCACCTATTATTAATTCCTGTTTAGCTACTAGGACCCTCTTTGAGCCCTATCTCAAATTTGGTTAATTTTTTCCACTGAAATTTGAGGAGTTTCTGTGAAGAAGTGGGGAAAGGGAGGAATTGCCTGCTAGACAAAATATTTGCATTTTGTTAGGAAAACAGAGAAGCAGAACAGAGTCTGTACCCATGCCTGACTGAGTATGGGAGGTCTGATGCACGGTGGCCACAATTATAATAGAAGCAACAATTAAAGTTTGTTTGGGTATACTTTTAATGAGAAGGTTGAGAAAATCATGAGGAACTATTCACTGTAAAAGAAGTGGACAAAATGCTTTCTCTTCTCAGCTGCCACTGCACAGCCAGACTCAGGATTATTTACTGCATTCTCCTAGCAAGGCTTTTTGCAAAGAATTTTGTATTGCTTGCGTTGAATTTTCAAAATCTGCAGTATAAGCCTTAACCAATTTGTCTGTTAATAATCTACAGAAATTGCTTAAAATCATAGTGCAGTAATATCACACACTGTTACTTTTCCTCCTTTACTGAAAACCAATTTAGTTTGCTCTCCATGTAAGAACTGTGTTATCTAGTACTGCTGTTTGCTTTGTGTAAATATTATTCCTTGTAATACATAATTTCCAATTGGTTCAGAACAAGAACAGCCAGGGCTCTGAGAAGCAGGTGGTGGGGCCTCCCCAGCACAGCCTGATGTATTTAATACTGTTTTTTCATTCTTTAAATAAACAAATGAAACATGATTACATAAAGTATGAGCAGGAAATACAAAAACATGCAAGAAGTGAACAATTGAAAACAGTGGACTAGAAAGGTGTTTTACTTCCAGAATTGATGATCTACTTATGTATGCCCTGACTTCATGAAATCTATTCATCTAGGGTTAGGTTGAGATTTCAACGTGCTAATGAAATTATTTTTAGCCATGTGCAAAGGGAAGCCCAGGAGAAATGGCTGTTTGCTGCAGTGGAAAGGAAACATAGAAGTTCAGAAAATTATATCAGTTCCTAATGGGTTGTCTATTAAATAGATATCATTTAAAACTAAGTGTAAGTTTTAGAATACACTTCTAAAAGCCATATCTTTCAGAGTGACCACCTAAATGCCACGGATGTTTCCCTCAGACCATCTTTTTAGCAGTTTGACAGAAGTTGTCTTAGTGCAAGAATCAGCTTTTCTTATTGCCCCTCTAATGGGGAACATGCTTCCTAAATTTCTTCGGAGAGCTGCTGTCTTGTTACACTCATAGTATGTGGCTAAGTTTAAAGCTCTGTTAGTGAATCTTCAACAATCCCCTTTCTCATTCTCTTAAAATTGATTGTTTACAGTCTTCCATCATCATCATTATCATAATCATCATTTGTGTAGTCCTAAAAAACACTTAAAAACTGTTTCTCTTTGAATCTGGTTATGTCTTGTTAAAACTCTGTCTGGGACAGGATTGGTTCTGCTTTTTTATTAGTTGCATCCCTTTGTGGTGGTACAGCTTCAGTGCAAGAGTGTAACAAATAGATGGGAAAGCTTCCTAAGGCATTTTTGTTTCAGCCTGTGGTGGAGTTCTGTCCTACCATGAATGCCAAAGCTGTGAACTTCTTGTTCTCAGTTAGCTCATGCTCTGATGTAATCACACCTGCTTTATGTGAAGAAAAAATCCTGGTGAAACATTCTCGTCTTGGGTTTAGTTAAATTGTGCCATTCTGCATCTTTTGTGCTGTGTCACTTTTCTGCTTGCATCCTGCCCCTAACTGCACTCTAGACATTTCTGTTTGGGAGGAGGAAGAGACAGGATCTGACCTTTTATTTTGTGTGTACAACTTAGCACCCGTTAAGCTGATTTTAGGACTCTGTGTGACAAAGGAATAGAATAGAAATTGAATAGAAACAATCACTTTGGAGAATTATCCATGAAAAGGAAGCCTTTGATGTTAGATGAGCATTGGAGGTTGATGTGCACTTCTTTCTGTGAGAAGCAAAAGCAGTGTTAGACTGACCCCACTGAGCTACTTAAGAGGTTTATATTGATTTTAGAGGAATTAATATTTAACCTAGAGTTTCCTTCCAGATGAAAACAAATTTCTAGACTAACATACTTCTGTGTTCAGAGGTTATAAATATGAAAAGCAGAGTTATAGACCAGCTCACCAGCTTTTTCTTTATTTGTTTCAAATCTCCTTTTAAAAATATATGTAATTGGAAGGAAGAAAAGAAACTGTTTATAACCATGAATAAAGACAGTGGTGTGCACTGTGTCATCACAAGGCCAATGTGTCATTTAAGTTGCACTAAAAACCTATTTTTAAGACTTAACTACTACAGAGACCTTGTGGTGACCTTAGAGAATTTTACTACAGAGGAGTGTGACTTCAGCCCACACAGAGCACAGCCTGCATTAGGAGGTTTCCAGTTTTTCTCTATCTCAGCAGCACACACCTAGTTTCTCCTCAGTTTCTTCAGATGAAGTCTGTTTCATAACATTCATGCAAAGATATGTTGGTCATATTTATCAGGCCTTCTGTATTTCCAAGGTGGCAGTCTCAGGGTGGAACGCGAACTTGGTTCAGAGGTTCTTGACTGGTTGACTTCCAGCTTACTAAGTACACACAATCCTTGCTTTTTGCTTGCTTTGGGGGCTAAGATATGTGATCAGAAAGAAGACACTTACGTTGCCATAATTACAGAATTTACCATTCTGTCAAAGCACTTTCCAAACCCAAATATTTCTCTTGTATGACCTTTTGTCTCAGCTGAAGCTCTGCTCCAGAAAAATGCTGAAGATCAGTCAGGGGTGCACACAATATAAGAAATACTGTAGGAGGCAGACTGCAGCTGCCCAGGTGAGGAGCTGAACAAAGCCAGCCTCATCCTGTATTTGTGAGTCTCCTATTACTTATTACTTGTCTTGCAAACTGAGATCATCTCAAAGAGCACATCTTTGCTTCTCTACTCATCATAATAGTGTATGTGAAAATAAGAGGTGTGACTCTCTCAAAGTAAAAGGAAGTGTTTTGTACCTGGAACTTTAGGAATTTGTTCTTCCTCTTGTGCATGACCCAAGAGATGATTCTAGACTTGGCTTGATCTAAGTCTGGTTAACGTAAGTTTAAAGGTTGGCTGTAGTGGTAAGAAAAATTATGTTAAACCAGCAGATTTTTCTTAGTTGTTCTACTCCTTGTTTTTGAGATGTATCTGCTGGCTTTGCTAATAAAGATGCAGTTTTACAATTCTTGGTGTTGCAGAACAGTTTGAAGAGGAATGAGGTTCTGTTCTGTTACTGCATTGTTCAGCAAATTCCAGCTTAGGTGTGATTTGCTGCTTCTCTCCTACGTGTGATAATGAAAGAGGAAGAAAGGAGAGCAGAGCTTTATTTTATGATCTTATATTGATTTTGAAGCTCTGTTGGTGACACAATAATTTGATTTTAAGGATATCACAGTGAAAAAGTAAATATGGAAATGTATAAAGCTCTTTTTCAGCCACTTTCAAAAACATAAACTTCATGCTAAAGGCAGTTAAGTATTTTTTCTTGTAAATACATTATCTATTCTATGTTTAGAATTTTACAATTGAAGTAGAAGAAAACACATAAATAAGATAGACAGTTTGATCTTAATTTGTTTTTTGTCCTCTTTTAAGTATATACAATCTTTCTCACCCCTCCCAGCCAAGTCCTGTCTCCACCCAAGCCTTTCCTGAGTGGATTTCTCTAGGAGACAGAATTGGAGAGCTGTATGATGGCATTTCTATATTTAAAATAGATGGAGCAGAATAGGCTGTGTAATTTGCTTAATCAGTGCTCATGCTCTAATTTCCTTGGATATGAGTTTTTGCAGTGCAGCCTTATCTTTGCTTTCTATCTGTTTGGCATGATTTCAGAGAGTTGGGTGCATTTTTCTTCTTGACAAAATATCAAGGGGATTCTGTGATATAGCAAATTCTGCACACAGACCTTTTCAAGCATGATAAATTGATTTAGGTGGGAATGTGACAGAAAAATATATGCCTCCAAAATAAAGAGATGGAGTAAAATAAAGCATAGATGATTAGAGCTATGCAGAAACATTCTGAAGATGGTAAATCCATAAATAAATGGAAAAGATGCAGATTCATCTGCTGTTACATAAACTGTACCTATTCTGGGATCAGGATTCAGCAATTTTGGTACAGGCATTTCCTGTATTTATTTTATCTGAACATGACTAAATAGTGCTTCACTTCTGCTGTTTCAGGCCTTGTCTATCACATTTTAATGACTTGATAGACTGACGTATACAAAACAGTCTGTTTTGCTTCAGTAAGTTGTGGTGAGATTTTCACATGCCTTATTTTCTATTTTTCCGCAAAATAAGATATTTTTTTTGCTATTGTAGCATTATAGGTTCCTAATACGTCTTTATACTTTGCTTCAGAAATACCTCAGTTTTGTTCTCTTACCTGTACTGTTGGTGACAGCAAATGTTTTTATTCTGTTAATGATAAAGGAAGACATTTAGCAGGATACTTGGTGTTCTAGAGTGAAGCCCCAGCTTCAGACAATGATTTTTTATCTAGTATTAAACAGGTATGGGTTAGGTCGTGTTTGTGATATCCAGTTAAGTGACACTGACCTGAAACGTATGGAAATTTTCCGATTGAGCTTGCTTAGAAGAAATACACTTGGTAATTCAAGGGTGCTGTTTGTTTTCCCCTGTGTAAAAAGATTGGGATAAAAATCAGCCATCAGTGTGATAATCAGTCTGGGGTGTTTTTTTGTGAAAATCTGTAAGAACATTAGGCACTTTTTGTTGGATAACATAAATGGATAGCAGCCAGATGACCTGAGATTTTACCTGTCAGTTCGGTGAAGACCAGAGTATGAGATCTAAAGGCAAAAGTGTGGCTTTTGAGACAGCAATCTCAACTTGATCTGATGAGTGGAAGGAGGGTCCAAAAATCTTCATGGGCTCTTTCTTTCAGGGGCTTCTCTCCTTATTGTTCTGGAGAAAAGAGAAGAAACAGTGCACCATGGGAGTGGCACGCCCTTGTGAGTAATGCTCACAGGGGAGGTGGTTCACTGCCAACTTAGAGGAAGAACAGAGTTGTACTGAGAGCATCAGTGATCAATTATTTATTGTCAAAAGAAAATAGAGAAGCTGGCTCACATTGTCAAGCTACAGCATATATTCCCCAAGAGAAACCATTGCAGAAGTATTGACAGCTAGTACAAGAGTATTGCAGAACTCAGGCAATACTCACAAGAAAAGCATCTGATGAAATAATTACACAAGGTTTTGAAAAACGTGTGGAAAGGTCACCTTGATGTTTGGCTTAGGACTTCTATACATGAAATTAATTATTTTATGTTACTCCCAAGTTTGCAAGTTAGGCAGGCTTTGCTTTGTCACCTTCTCTCTTGCTAGTTAGGGATAGGCAGAAAAGGAGGCAGCACAAATGGTGAAAAATGACACTGTGATTGAGATTGTGAATGGGGGAGAATGAGAAGGAAAAGGGGAGATCGTGTATTGAACCAAGCACCTTTTGAGGTGTAAAAAACTGTCTCCAGTGTTACAATGTTGGAATCCAGGGCATCCCTTTGGATGACCTGGGACCTGAGAAAGGGAGTTTGGACCCTGGACAGGGGGGTGTGGAGCCGGTCCAGGGGGGTTGGAGACCTTGGCACAGAGCCCAGAAAAACACCGAGTTTGATTTTAGTCCATGGGAGAAGCTTCCAACACTGAGAGAAGAATTAGAAACCTCAAAAGTGTGAAAGTAGTAATTTAGTACAGCATGGAGTGAGAAATTTTGTAGTTTAAGAATTTTTAGAATAGAGGTGAATGGGGGACAAGATGGAGGATTTGGGGTGTTGCCCTAAATCCTTCTCCTTCTTCATAGTCCTCCATCTTGTGGGGTGGTGATCATACAAAGTAGTTTTAGGCTATTGGATTAGGGTAGAGATGACCTTTTTAGTATAGGTATCACACATTGGTAGAAAATAGTAAATAGTGGGCACGTAACTATCTGTATAAAAACTAAGTGACGCCCCATCAGTGGGCAGTCGCGTCGTGTCCCAGCCTGTGTCCGGACCTTGGCTGGGTGCGGAGCAAATTGTAAGATATCAAATAATAAACAGCACACGAGAACGAAAAACAAGGCCTTGAAGGACTCCGCTTCTTTCTGCGACACGGCTCAGGGCTTTTAGAGGGCTGGGGACTTTTAACATCCTTGAATCTCGGCAAGGAAAAGGACAGAGACAAACCCGAGATTACAAGAGACTTAATTCCTAGCATCTGGCCACAGATTCCTAGTATCTGTAGACTGACCATGGCATGGGGAAGCATCAAAGCCTGAGTCCCTAGTGCTACAAGCCGTCATTGTCTGGGTCCTTCTTGCACAGTCCTTTTGGCCACCTGCGGAACTGCTGCCCTTGGGGGAGTACTTGGTGTAGAACCTGTGTTCAAATCTTTATACCCAGGGGGTCTTCCTTCCCTTCATCAGCCCTGTGTCTTTCCTCTTAGAGTGCTGGCGTTTTGGTACACAGCGAACATGGACGACAAAGGCTCATCTATATTGTTTACATGTATCTGGCTTGTTCTGGATTGTAGACATGTATTAGCTCTTCACTGCTTGCAGCAGAAGAGAAGGGACTAACCACAAAGACCAAAGACATATTTTATATACCTTGTGTATGCTAGAAGCTTTTTTCAGGAATTCACAGATAGCTTACATCAGAATTATAGTAATTGCCTTTCTAAACATTAGCATATGAAAATATACCTAATTATGTTCACAGAGTTGAAGAAAACCTGTTGTAGTCCTGAAAGCCTATGAGACAAACTGCAGCTAACTACAAATAAAGCCTTAATTTGAGGATGCAAAGAAACACGCTGAAAAACCTGAAAATTAGTGGCCTTAGAAACCATTCCCTCACAGCACCTTCCCAGTGGGGCAAGTGTGTGATTCTGTTTCTTCCTCTTCTGCTCTTCCCAACTGCTTCTTGTCAGCAGTCTTCTTTGCTTTAGGCCATAGCAGTAGCTGTAAAGGTCAAAATGTGTTAATTTTCACCACTGCATGGGTATGAGGCGGTCAGCAACTGGAAAAAAAATACTGTCTTTATTACTCACGCTGTCAGATTAGATGTAGGAATTGTCTGTTATTTAAGCTGCTGCGTGACAGAGTTTATAAATTGGTAGAAATCTGAAGACAGAGTGAATAGGTCATTGAATGTAGCTTTAAAAATTGCTGTCATGTTGGATTTACAAAACTTGAAGACTTCTGGTAATAAACAAGAATATGATGATTTGATAATTGTTGCTGTCTTCCATAAGGAAAGCCTTTCCAGACTTCATACCACCTGTGGAATGCATTTTCAAAAGCCTTTTGTAAATATCTAGTCTGTTAATCTTCAGGATGATTTTAAATGCCATGTATGAATATAATTTAACTTATTGAATTTTATTTTCATTTACAGACAGTACGGTAACAAGATAGGTCTCATTATCTCAGCTTTCAGTGATCTCATGCCTTGAACTTTATTATTCCATCTGATACTGGCAAATCTTTATGCAGTTACTTAGGTCTGTCTTCGCATGCTTAGGTTTCCCAGCAAACAGTGTTTCCCTGACTCCTTGAAATAAGTTTCCCTTGACATTTAATTTGGCTGATGAGGTGACACAAGTTTAGGCATAAATTATACCTTTTATGTCAGCCCACGCCCACTGAGATATCCTCATGAGAGACTATGTGTAGGCAGTCGTATCAGCCCTCCCTCCAGAGATACCCAGATATAGAAAAAAAGTTTCATTTATGCAGAGGTGCCCTGGAGGAGTATGAACAACTGAGCTTGCTGAGAGCATGCCCTGAATTAATTCCTCTTCTGGTAATGCTGTGTGAACTCCTTCCCAGGCAACCCTGCTGACAGGGTTTGCTGTATCAGACTCACAGTGGAGAGATCCCAGGGCAGGGTGGGACCTTCATGCAGAAGGTGACAGGGTGGGCATCCTTGGGAGCGATACTGAAATCCTGTGTTGTCTATCAGGAGTCTGTGCTTTTGTTCCTGGAGAAGTTTGGTGTCCTGAGCATGAGGTGTGCCTGAATGAGATTAGATGCCTTCTCTAAAATTATGTATCTAATTCTGGCTTACTCTACCAGTAGGTTTTTTCTGAAGATGGGCCCTCATAACTTTTGGAAATTGTATGCTGTGTTCCATGTTTTGTCTCATAAGAAGAATAATCAGAAGTGGCTTAAATATGGACTAGCAATGTATTTCTGGGAAAATGCTCTTTTGGGAAAAAACAGAACAAAGAAATTAATATCAGGTGAATGATGATGAAGAAGAAGAAAAAAGCATCTTATACAATTTGTTTTTATTTTGTCCCAAAAGAAGCATTCCAAATTACCATCTAAAAATCATATTTCAAGACCAAATTCAGTAGAAAGTGAAACAAAACATTTATCTACTGTTTGAATAAAATGTTATTTCAACCCCTTGGACACACTTTCGGTTTCTTTTTTTTCATTTGGCCAATGAAAATTACTTTTTCCTTAGTTTATATGTGTGATTTACTAGTTGAACTGATAAAATAATTATTTCTTATGTTCTTGAACCTCTCATTGAATCCCAGGCATGGGACTGGATGCAGAATATAGGAAACTGTATGGTTTGAGAAAGAAAATAGGAGAGTTTTATCCTCAAATGAAATAGCATTTGTTTTGTGTGACTGACCAGGGATATAACATAGATTTGCTTCTACGAGTATTCAGCTGGATTATGGGTGAGATTTAAATAATATGTTACTAAGGTTTAGGATGTAATAGCTTGTCTAAAAATAGGATTGGATTATTAAGATTAATGTAATCTTTGTAGCTTTTGTTATTATTTAGAGTGCAAGACATTCAGTCTTTAGTGCTAGAATTGATGATATTTTCATTTCCATTTCCAAGAAAAATAAATTTTTGAAGGATAATTCAAGCATTGTTAAAACTCAGCAGGCAACATTTAAAAGGGAATACATCCAAACAACTCCAAAGAGCAAAGGATAAAACTTTTAAATTAAAATTGCACTATTGCACTAAAATTGCACTATCTCAATTATTATGTTTGGTTGAATCCTGCATGAATTTCAGCTGGTTGATCACACTGAGCTCACTGCACACTCAAAGGACTACTATAACGAATTTTATTTAGGCTGAACATGAGAGTCCCTATTCCACAAGCTTGTTTTCTGGCAGTTCCAAAAGGGAATTATAATTGTTTATCCTTAATCATGACGGTAACATAGTGTGATTGGAAACAAGAATGTGTTTCTTATTCATTGAATGATTTGTATTTGATAAAAGAACATTTTTTTCCTTTGGTGTTATTTTTGTCGCTTCTGTGAATTTCTTAAGCCTTAGACAGAGCTTTGAACCTTACTGATCATGTCATCAGCATTCACTGAAAAAAATACCCAGTTGCTGACATTGGTTGCAATTATGTAGCTTATAGCGATATAAGGGATGTTATTTTTACGGTTATGAAGTTTCATCTGCTAATACAGTTTTTATATGAGGATATACATAATATGAGGTGTTTGGTATGTGTGTTTCATAGCCTTGTAATTTGTGAATAGCAAACTTAGTGTCTTGGATTTGAATGTTTAGAGTTTTCACACTACATCCTCTATGTTTCAAATCTGACACCAAAACTGTTGTTGTACATGATTTTTATGAATCCATAGCTCATCTCCATTCCTATAATAAAGTAGCTTTCTAGCTTGGATTCAGATGGGTAGTGTAATTTCAAATGAGCTTTAAAACAATCTTTATGGGAAATCACACAGCTAAGTAAAATATTGATTTATTAGAACCCCTAAAGTCATGCTTTGGAGAAGATGAAAGAGGAAACTGGTTTAGCACAACTTTGGATGAAATAAAAGCAGTGTGCTTCAGTCAAGAAAGCGGACCTTGTGGTGTTAAGAGTGAAGACATGTTTGATTGTCTTATATCTCATGTGTGCATGAGAAGCGTGAGGCTGGAGACACACAAATCTAAGTAGCACATATTCCCCTGAATGGCTTTATGCATCTGTACCTGACTGAATGTGCCATTGCTGTCTTTCAGAAATATCGACAGTATATGTCTGGACTTCTCACTCCTCCTTATGGTGTTATGGAAACTGGCTCCAACAATGACAGTAAGTATGAGAAGTTAGGTGGTAGGCAAGCAAACGAGGAAAGGAAAGAAAGGGGAGGATGGATATTCTCTGAGTATTGAACTTCAAAATTTTAATTCGGCTGGGTATTACAACTGCATTAATACTGCATGTAGTAGAAGACTTTGGAACCTGCCTAACTGCCTTCCCAGCTGTATACAAGTGTACACAGAGCTGTACAAAAATCTGCACTATGACCCAGGCCTGTTGATTAAAACGTACTGGGTAATGTTGTGTAGCATTTTACTACTTGTGTTACATGAACCATGGGACACGGCTGTGAGTCCTGCTAGTAAAATAAATATAACACACCGTGTCAATTGTTTTAGTTGGGATGGGATACACAACTTGCTGGAGAATGTAGGTTAGTGCTTGAGCTTGCAGTAAACATGCTGCTCTCTAACCTTTGTTGCACAGCTAAATAATTTTGGGTATGTCTCTGCCTCATGAGAAACCTGTCAAGCTGTGGGATAGTGCTGTAGACATGAATCCAAGGGCAGCCTTTGGAATTCATAACTTATGTAAATCAAAGCACTTTTTATTTATTTTCCAGGGATTATCTTGATGCCAAGCAGGACAATATCTCACGGCTAGCAATTGCATCTGCAAGTTTTGTCTCCTGTGTTAGGTGTTTGACCTGTTTCCTTTGCAGGATAATAATATAGCATACATAGCAATGCTGATTATTGCAAACTCAGTGTCACATTTGACTGCCAGGTACTGAGTGAGACGCAGATAATGTTAAATGAAAAAGTATAAATAACTCCTGTCTACATGCTTCAAATATTAAGTTTTGAAAAAGTACTGTGCTTAGCAAGCTGTTTAAATATTGATCCAAGTTAGCATTTTGTCATTTTTGTGTTCACTAAAGGAAACTTTTTTCTGAATAAGTGCTTTGCTCTTTAAAAATCCCAGCTTAATGTGTATGTTATTAAAGTATTGAACCCTCAAATGCCCTGTTCTACTGATAAATATTTTCATTGTGACTCAAAGAATGTGCAGTATGTATTTATTTTCTGTATTCTTTTTTTAGGAATGCCAGATAAAGACAGTATGTCAAGCAGTGCTCTTTGCCAAGTTTCTAAAAATTGTAATAAGGTAAATCACACACAGTTTTGCCCATTTTTTTGCTAGAGGGGGAGGAATTTGATTACAAAAAATATAAAAGTATTCAGCATTCAGTTGAAAATAATAGAGTGCAAATGCAAAGCATGTGGTTGATGCATTTGAGTACAGTATACAAATTATAAGAATGCCTTAAACATTGTATCATTTAACTGAAGAAAGCAGCTGGTTCGGGATTATTTCCAAGTTTACTGCTACTGAAGTTTGTGTTACAATCTGGTTTCTTGGTCTTTGTTGGAAAAAGTGCTGAGGATAAGGAAGAAAAGCAGCACTGTGACAAGACCAGTGGATAACCAGTGGATCCTAGATTTTATTATTAAAACCTATTTTAAGGCTTACCTAGGTCTGAACTGATGCATAGGCATTGTTCTGGTCCCTTGCTCAGGGTGAATTTTCTCCTGTGTTCAGAGAGCAGCTTTACATCCCAGTTCCCCTTTGTAAAATAGTTCTGTGCCTTAGCCTCTCCAGATGAGGACTCACATGAAAGAACTCATGAATATTTCTGTGCCAGTTTCAATAGGGAGATAGAGTATATATATAGAAAAATAGTGGGAAGAAATAGTGTCAGGCGTTGCTGTAAAGACTGATAACTTCTAGGATTTCTGTATGGCAGGAGTAGAAAAGTTACAGTAATAAACAGATGCCTGGATGCCTTCTTTCTGGACATGAGAGTTTAATTGCATGTATTTGTGTGATGTCTTCAAAAGGTTAAAGGTATTTTTGTTGCACAAAAAGCATCTCTTGACAGCAGATGAAGACAAGGAATATTTTAGCGTGTTTCCTTAATGCAAAAATAACTACTTCCACCTCTCCCTGTTTGTCTGTCTTGCTTCCTCAAGGGTACTGACCTTTTTTAATTGTCATATTCAGGTTTTATTTAATGTATACATGTAACAGTATGCAGTTCCTTTTCCTAGAGCTTTATCCACTAGCTATACTACTTCTGGACACAACCTTATCCTGTAGGAACGTAAATATTTTCCCATGCACTGAGTAATTGTTCTTAGATACTTAGCACCTTGCATTCTATAAGAATTTCACGTAACAACTATGAATTATGTCTAAGTGCTTCTTTAGGTTGTTGGCATTTCAGTGGTACACTTGAAGTTGAGTCAGGTCAGGGATCTTGCTTGATTTCTCAAGGAAAGCACCAGGTGCAGAATTCAAATGAAAAGATATTTTTGTGTTTTCTGAAGCAGATAGAGGTAACAGGGAAAGGTAAAAAGGTAAAAATATCTATCTCCCCTAGAAGGTAATATCCCTTCTTTAATGGGAAGTGATGCTCAGCTAAGGGTGGTAAACACCCTCAGGTACAAGGTATTTTAGAAACTGAGCAAAATTTAATGATTAATACCTTTGCTAATAGCTGGGCTTTTCTAGCACAACAGGACTCTGCCTGCACAAAATAATTTCTTGGGTAGGAGACAGAATTTGGCTAGGGCAGGCTCAAACTGCTCAGTGACTTTTACGAGAACGAAGTCCTTTGCAAAGCATATTATCTTCCTTGCCAAGCCATGTGTAAAACCGACATCCTTCTCCCTCCCACACTGTACACGTTTCTCTAGAGAGAAGCTGAGTGAGCAAATGTGTGACAAATACTTGTCACCTTGTTTCATCCTGGAGGGTGACTGCTCAGACAGTCCCATGGCAAATGTGGCAGAAGAAGCTGCACAGCACAGAAATGGTCCATGAATTCTAGTTCTTTGTTTTCTCTATATGACCACAACTCTCTTTAATTATTTTCAGTGAAAGACAAATACAGCAGAGGTAAACACCTCAGTATTTTGTTTACTGCATGCAAACCTCATTCCTGCAGTTTTAAACTGTGTACCTGTTACAGTGCTTACACAAAATGTCTGTTGCCCTTCATGCCCTGCAGTCTGGTGAACCATCAGGGAGTTACTGGAATTCCAGGGCCAAATTCCCAGAGTTGTTGCCAGCTTTCCAAAACAAAAAACCAAGATGCTGGAAAACAGTGATGTACTTCTAGATTTAAATATTTTGCTTATTTTTAGGATGATGCATGACTCCTGAAATGGCTAGAGGCTAGTGCATCAGGGAAGGGCATTCATCCAGGGAAAGAGAAATGTTTCCAGGACATCTTTAGACTGCTTTAGATGGCCAGAATGATACCTGTGAGGCAGGCAGCAATTCAGCTCAGAGAGGCCTGCAGACTACTTTGTAGTGTCCAGTAAGAAACCTTCTGAGATCCAGAGAAAATTCCTCAAAATCTTTCATATGGTAAGAAGACATTACACTCTTAGACAGAAAGAGATAACATCCTCAGTAGTTCTGATCATGATGCCTTTAGTTCAAGGTGTGTATGTGTTGTTTT
Organism: Cyanoderma ruficeps; assembly: GCA_008694505.1. Classification (NCBI taxonomy): domain Eukaryota; kingdom Metazoa; phylum Chordata; class Aves; order Passeriformes; family Timaliidae; genus Cyanoderma; species Cyanoderma ruficeps. The sequence continues at coordinate 18,684,156 of VZDJ01000594.1, forward strand.
AATTTTCCAGGGAAATTTATAGCTGTAAATAAATTGCTTCAGATGAAATTTAATATATTCCACTCTGGAAATATGAAATGGATGTTTTTCTTTTTTAGCCTGTGGTGAGTCTTTTACAAGTATTCTAATAGATGTTTTTCTATAATTGCTAATTATTTGAGTTTCATCTTCATAGCTTAATTTTTTTTCTCCTGTCACATCTATTAGTTTTTGATGAGTAACATAAGATTTTTTTTTTAATACATACTTTGGAATTTTCTCACCATATGGGGATGTTTAGTTTTTCTAGTTCATTAAAATCTATTAAAAAAAATTCTATTAGGAGAACGCAACAAAGAGATTCTTTTTACCAAATGTGAATTCATTTGCATTCAGGGTTACATTATTGCACATCATTTAATGCAATATAGCAGTTAAATTGAGCATAAAATACTGAGAGGGAGTATATTACTGTCCCCAGTTGTATTTTGGGGAATGGAAACAAAGTCAATTTGATGCCGACTTACATAAGGGAAAATGACAGAGCGTTGGTCTTTTTAACTAGGACAGACCAGTATCTGTACACCAGACTCTCTCACTCTAGTTTTTGAAGATTCCCATGGGGTAGAGTTGCATATGTGAGATGAATGTAACCCTAAAGCCAAAATTGCAAAATCAATAATAATTTCAAATACGTTTTTGGAAAAGGTACAGAAGAGTACTTAGAACACAGGGGAGGTCGGGTTCCAGCATGCAGACAGAATAGTTAGTGCTCCTGGTTCCATATATTACCAGCAGAGCTGGCAGCAGGGTTACATGATGCTTCCCACTACAGGACACTCTTCTTACAATTTGGCCACTTTTTCACTGTTTATGCTGAATTCACCATGCTGAGAGTATGCTCCTGGCTGTTTTTGAAATTGAAATGGATCAAACCTGTCTGACATTGAGCTGGAGGAAAATACATAGCACATACTAAACAGCTTTTTCCAGTTATCCACTGGGAATCCTGTCCTTTGGACTAGAAGCTTGACTTTTGGGGCTTGTTCATGCAGTAAGGAGCACCATTTGTGAGCCCCTAGAAAATAACCATATTGTTAAATACTGGAAAATGTCAGTTGAAGCTGGCTCAGCAGAGGCTTGGTGCAGTTTCACTGCGAAGTGCACTCAGGCTGTGGGCATTTTATGTGCAGAATTCCCACGCTGTTCATCTTTGCTGCTGGGTTGCTTGGGCTCTCCTGTCTCAATGCTTAACCATGTGGGGTTTCTCTCAAGGGCTTCTTTTAGTTGCTAGAGCAATATTTTGACTGTTATAATGCCAGACACTGATTGAAAGCCAGAGTTGTCTCCCCTGTTCTTTTAGACCTTTACTGGTACTCAAGTAGGAACAAGAAATAGTCCATCTGCTCTGGAGATATAAGATAGTTTGAAAGAAGAGGGTACTGGAGGAATGAGTTGTGGAGACAAAGGAATTAATGTGGGTAAGAACAGAGGGCAGCCCCACTGGGAGCATGAATCTCCACTCTCTCGTGGAGTGTGGTGCTGAATGCTATTTTCTGCTATCAGCAAATGTCTTAAACTCCTTTGCAAACTGTGGATGCCTGAGAGCATGAAAATGATACACAGAAAGAAGAGAAATTTATGGTTTGTAAGTTATTTATTCAAGTAGTAGATAGTAAAAGAATTCTAACCCTGCTAATGATCCAGGATGAGGTTTTATATTCTTTTCCTTAATGGAATCTCCATATTGCAGCTTGCTGAAAGAACCCCCATATCCTTAAGATGCCACACAAAATTCTGCTTGAAAGGAAGGCTAAAAAATGAAGTGCTCAAAAGCAGAGTATTTCAAGAATGGGGACTGACTGAGCACTGTTAATGAAGTCCTCTTATCTGTGTTTGTTGTGGTACAGACTACCTGCCCACATATATTTTTGCTGTGACACGCTACATTAAAACAACATCTTACCTGAAAAACCTGCTACCTTTCTTTTGTACAGCTTCACCTCGGTGACTGTTTAAAACATACATAAGTTTGCTCCTCCTTCATGGGGAGCATACATCCTGTAAGGGGGAAAGTGCTTTTCATCTCCTTTGTACTGAGGAATCCATGCTGAACACAGAAGACAAAAGCAGATTATGTTGTGCAGATTCATACAGTAATCTTGCTATTGGGTGAAGAATACGTATTCTTTTCTGAAATCTTTCATGCTGTATTTCCATTATGTCCTCTATATTGTCTTCAGGTTTTTATTGTGATAAAGAGTTGCAGGAGCTCCCCCTTGTGCATGAAATAATATTCCGAAAACACATGGATTGAGTTTGTGAAGCTTACAGGTTGAAAAATCCCCTTTATGTTTTTCACATAATGTCTCTAAATCCTCTAGACTAAAAGCTTATTGGAAGTGATTTATTTTAAGGTATTTTGTGTGCCAAAGCTTCTATAGATTGTGTGGCTATACTTCTGTGAAAATCACCTTTTTGTCTGTCTTCTTTCCTGGCTAATTTTATGTGGTAAAATATAGATTCCTTTCCTTTACTGAATTTTCAATAAGATGTAGGTAACATGTTGGTTTTTATGTATTTAAATAGTTGGAGTGATTGTGAAAACAGTATTTTACTTTTTATCAACTCTAAATGCATTTAATGCAATTATATCGTAAAGATCTTGTAGTGGACAGAGACGTGCATAATCAAGAGTTACTCCTCGAAGTATTGCAATTTCAACATTGCCAGGCAAATGAATATTCACTTATTTTGATTTTCAAGCACATGAGTATGGCTCTGGTCATTTGAAGGTATACTATTTTTAAATATGACATTGCAATTGGCAAGGTTCAATCTTGAAAAACCCACACAAGACTCCAGTAATAATCATGTTCATTCACTGTTCATTAGCTACTCTAGCAATAAGCACAATCATTTTATTTCTGATTTCCCTATTTCAGATTTCAGTTTGCTTTTCCTGGATGACCATTGTCAAAAGGAAGTCTTATCTTTTAAGATATTCAGTGTCTTGTCAAATGTGGACTTTGATAGAACATTAGCAGAATTCTAAGGGAAATGTTTCACATGCTCATGAAATTTTGAGCCAAAAAATACAGAGAGCAGGAAAGCAGGCAATGTTCTATCAAAGTGCAATTACAAAGTGTTTATTTGAAAGTTGTAGCATCTCCAACACACACATGAAGATTGTGTTAAAGGATGACTTATTTTCTGTGTAGAGGGTTTATGTATCTGCCCAGTGATATGTGTGCAAAAATTTCTATTCTCTTGGGTTCTGCAGCTGCCAGTTCTCCTGTACAGTATTTGCAGAGGATTAAAAAATAATTCCCTTTTGTTTTCTGTTTTTTAAGCGATTGCATGAAAGCATTACATGCAAATATTTCTAAATAACATCTTTGGCAATCCTAACTGTACCCATTAATTTTAGGGGCTACTCTGGTATTTTGGCACCAGTTTCACATATATGGAAGTAATTTGCCTAGAGGTCTGTTCAAGTTCTTAATTTTGCTCTAGGTGAAAGTGCATAAGGTTCAATTATTATCACAGCCTGTAACAATTTGGCTAGTGCAGAGGCTCTGCATATAGAGCCTGGCAATGAGTCACATGGTGACAGCTTATGGCAGGGGAGATACAGAGACAGGAGTGTGAGATGAGTAGGAGTCTGTGAAAAATATGTTTATCATATGTTAGTAAGGAACTTCATCTTGAAAAATGTGAAGGTCTTTATGTGTCAGCAGAGCTCTTGAATGTAAACAAAATTGTTAGTAAGTCTGCTGACTTTCCTAAGCAGACTTTGCATAAAATAAATTATTGCAGAACCACCAGGGAACGTTGGGTATTTCCAGTTTCAGCCAAGCAGATGATACAGAGCTGTTGACATCCCTTCTGAATGTCTTTGTGAATAACAATGCCTCAGAGGAAAGCTTGCAACACCCCATCCTCTTTTACACAAATCAGCTCCCTGATAACCTATGAAATATCTATGATCCATGGTTTCGTTGTGTATCCTGAATTCTGGAAGTCCTAATGGCAATTTCTACTGGAAATAGTTTCTTCTGCTGTGCCTAATCATATGACTGAGCAGACCAATAAAGACCTAGCCAGAGTAGCCCCAGTATGAACCTGCAGATGTAGGGAGTGGTTCTCATCTGTTCTGGTACTACACAGGAACAGGTAGCATTGCACTGTGTGGAGAAAAAGAAGAGAGTCCTTGGTCCAGGTTGCTGTGTACATGTCAAGATAACTTCATTGTCTTCAGTGCATACTTAATTCTTATCAGTGTAATCAAGTACTAACCCTTCTGACTAATCTCACAAAAGGGTCATGGAGGTGCTTGGGGTAGCACAGGAAAGACAGTTTGGCTAAAGAGATATTTTTCCTTTCAGACTTGTCTTGCCTAGCTGAATGAGTGTTGCTATTGTAGTTTACATAAATAACCTAAATAATTGAAAAAATAACAGAAATTCCCAGAAAATACTAAAATTTGTAAAGTACTCAATATTATGAATTAGTTGTGGGACCATCTTTCCACATCACTCTCAGTTCCACTTGTCTGAGGACACAGCCTACTACCCTCTCTGCCAGTGCTGGCAAGGGCAGTCTGATAATATGTATTGTGGAGTCACATTTGATGACTCTTGCTTCTTGACTGTGTTTTCTTTGAGATTCTGTCCCAACCCCTAAAAAAACATGCACATATGCTCCATTTATCTCTTGCAGTTGAAAGGCAGGAAGAGTGGATAATTATACTGAGAAAAAAGATAGTCCCTTTCAAGGTTCATGTCTTCAGACAAGTCAAGCGTATACAAGTAACACATTTGGCACTTATATTTGAAACAGCAAAAGGAATTTTTTTGAATCTTGTAATTATTTTCTCAAGTTTGGCAGAAAAATTGGATCAGAGATCTTAAAATCAGATTCTTTCTAGTCACTCATATCGTCTCTCACAGAGCATTTTGACTGCCTGTCCTGCAATGCATGCTGGAAATTGGTATTCCACAAAGTCAATTATAGTTCTGAGCCAGTAAGAAGTAATCAATGTGTCTGATCTGATCATTTAGCAGCATCTTCTTTTGCTTGTGTATGGATGACAAAAATTTGAGAGGTTAATAAATAGTGGGAAAAAGCTGTCCAGTGATTTTGTTCTTTTTCTTGCGTTAGCTAGTCAGGAGCAGAAGCCTGTTGTGCTGGCTGCACACGAATAGCACCACAAGTGTCCAGTTTGTGGGGCTCATTGAGAGCCATTCCAAATCAGAATTGCAGGGGCAGAAATGTCAGATCTCTATGGCAGAGCTGAAAATGTAATTGGGACTGTTAGCACCCATGATGGTTAAGGAGAAGTGCTGTTGAGGTATTTATGATGTATGACTTTCGTTATTTATTCTTTTTGTGAATCTCCTTCTGAAAGAAGGCTTGGCACAACACTGTGAATGTGTTTGATCTGTGTGTACTTTATCATCAGTGATGCAGCCGTCTTAAAGATAGCAGTTAGTGAGGAAATACAAATACATGTAGTGGAGTTGAACAGTAGAGAAATTGAAAGAATACTTAATTTAGGCTCTAAAATAAAATTTTAAAAACCCCAGCTTATTTCCAATACAGGTTGTTACATTGCTTTTAATTAGGATTACTCAGACACACTTTTCACCTTAGTAAATGAAATTATATATAACCAGTTTGTTTAATAACCTTAAATATGAACTGGATAGAGAAAAAGCCAGTAGCTTAGCAGAAGAATTGTGATTATGTCTTCATAAACCTCCGGTACTGCTCTGTCCATCCTCACTCTTTCTAGTAACAGACTTCAAATTTAAGAATCTGAGCCTAAAGAAACACCTTCTCCCCTCTCCCCTCTCCCCTCTTCCCTCTCCCCTCTCCCCTCTCTTCTCCTCTCCCCTCCTTCTCTCATGCCATTCTTTCCTTGTAGCCTTTGCGGAATGGCTCAGGGGGTTACTTTTCTCCCGAAGGTATTTTCTGACCCAGCCATCTTGGAGCCTCCTCCTGAGCAGTGACTCCAGAAGCAGAGGTAGGAGAGAATGGTCATGCTGTTGGAAGAAGGGGAGATCATCAGCTCCCAGAGCAAAGCACATTTGGGCCCATGAAGAGCCATGGCTCTATGGCTGCCCTTCCACAGCAGCTTCCAGTGACCTGCACCAGGGTTGCAGGGCTTTTCCTCTTCTGTGTAGCGTCTCCTATGTCTCTTCTGTCAACACTCAGCTGTGTGTGCCCTCTCTTCCATAACACTGATGCTCCTGCTTGCCTGGTGGTAAGGAAGCAGAACTGTCAGAAACCTTTTTTCTGGGCTTAACTTTCTTCAGTTTTGGATGAAAATGAGCTTCCTGGCCAGGGCCAGCACAAGCTACAGGATAGGGCCTGGGTTTGAGACTGCTGTGATCTGTCTGCAGCTGTAAATGTCTGACCTCAGCACAAAGCTCTGCAGGGTCTGGCAGCTATGGACTGACTCTGTCTCCTTCCCCAGAGCTGGCATTTCTGCCTACATCAGGTGCACAGGAAGCAGAGGGAGAATTGGCAGGGAATTGCTTTGTCAGGCCAGCTTGCAGCTCTCTTGCACTTCACTGCTGAATTACAAAGGAATCTCTGTGATTTCAGTCTCCTGTGTATACAGATTTGTATAATGTATTCCTGTTACTTCTGTAGTACATACAGAGACAGGTAAATATTTGTTCCCCTCTCCGTACCACCTCTCAAGTTGTCTTAATTGTGTTCAGAGCTAGTCTAGATTAGGGATTTTCAGCTTGTAGTCTGCAGGCTATTCCAAATGACACTGAGAAACAAACCTGAGAAATGCCTATTGTCACTGGCTGAACAAGGTTCCTTACCTTGACTGACAAAACTGTAGGGATCCACAAGATAAAGGAGCCTGACAACCCCCCTTCCCTTTTGTTTCTCCTGATTCAGTTCAGGTACTGCTCAGTGTCAGTGTTAGCTGGGTGCATTCCAGGACAATGTTGGAAAACCTGTGTTGACAAAACTGTAACAGTAAGGTTTCTGGCATTCCTTGTGCTGTAAATATATAGTCACTGCCACAGCAGTCCTGGGCCTGTGCAATAAAATCTCCTGTATTCCTGGTCCAAACTGGGGGAGAGGAAGCCAAGGGCTACCTTGCTGGAACTCCTGAATGGTGTTTACTCTATTCAATTACTTCAGTGTTCCTGTCAACGTTCTTGAAATGCTGTCTTTTTTGGTTAGTGTTTTTCTGCTGTGTGTTTTGAGGTAGAGAACCTGGATTTCTGCCTGAAAAGTGACCTGGTGGCAGTACAGACACTGGACAATCTGCAATAATGTTGGCCTTCAATATACTAGAAGTTCCTCAGGGCAAGATGCTTTTTCTTTTCCCCAAGACAGTCTCCTATTCAGCTGTTATGGAGAAGCTGAAGATTCCTACATCATTACAGAAATCCCAAACTTTTTTAAACACAAATTAGCTGGGAATACTGTACGTATATTCAGTATTTGTAGACAAACTGATTTGGATTACAGTAACTAAGTTTCTCTGGAACAGCATTTTCACACAGTGATTTGCTTCATGTGCTGCCACAGTTGTTACCGTTTACACAACCCACTCAGGGTCAATAAAGAGTCAATTAAACAAAATAAGATTTTGAGTTTATGTTTAGAAAGGGGGTAAATGGTTGACAGATGGCAGGGACAGAATTTCAGCTGGACAAAACAATACTTCTAGCAGTCATATGAAAATCTATGCCAACATTGAAGAGAAATGGGGAAAAAGGGGATAAATTACAAAATACATACAAGAAGTGCTCATCCATTCCACAAGGATGGGTCTGGTTCTGCAATATCTCTAAAAGCCAGACATCACAGAATTTACACAGCTGGGGCTACATACTGAGAGAGGTAAAAAGAGGTCATCTCTTCCAGAAACATGCTATGGTGAATTGGGATGTAAAGAGATGTGCTTAGCTAGGGAAAATGTCAGGTAGAGTAAGTTTGCCTCTCCATACCCATCCAGGGTTAATTACTGCCGTGTTCTGTGTGCATTTGTGGAGCCAGGTTTTTTTCTCAATAAAGATTCATTTAGCAACAGAAGCATCTCAGAGTATGTTTAGAAATGTCAGTCCCTCACTAGTTAATCAAGGAAGATGAGCTAAATTCAAAATAAGAAGAAATGAACAGGGCTGGTTTATATAGTAGCAAGTTAGGTGGTAGCAAACTCCGTAGAAAATTAGAAAGAGAGAAGAAGCAAATTTGCTAATATTAAATATTTACTATTTTCCAATTGAAATAATATTTTGTTGTAATTGACCGGAATTAAAAGTATTACTCTTTTGCTATTTAATTGGAGAATATCTACTATTCACACAGATGCACATTAAGTCAATGTTTGTATTTTATTTACTAATTATTCTCAATGCATTATGGAATTAATGTGAAAAACAGAGCATATTGATCTGTTTTGTTCCGATCAATAATTTGATTCCAAATACCTTTTTATCTTTTTAATCAATAGAATTACTGACACTCTATCTAAAGAAGACTCAATGAACTGATTAAATACAGCAGTTATGGTTTCATTTCATGCCAGCTAAGTGTGTGAGACCACAATTGGATTTTACCATAAAATGAAAAGAAAAGCCCTTTTCCTACACAGCCTGAGAAACTTGGATGAGATAGGGTAGGCAGCATGGTTCAGCACATCAACACCCACCACTTTGACAAGCTTTTTGTAGACATCAAGGGAAATAGAAGTTTTGAGGAAGATAAGAAGGTTGTTTTGTGGATGTTTGTCAAGAGCAGAATGCATGTCTTTTCCACTGACATACAAATATGTAAATTAAACCAGTGCTTGAGGGTTTTTTTATGTTTATGACAGAAGACTTAAGAACCATTGAAGTAGAGAAGTACCTGGCTGAAAGAAGAATGTTTGTGCTTTTGGTAAAGTGTGTTGTGATCAAGCCATCAGTTTGGGATTTCTTTCTTCTGTTTCTTTTCATATACTACAGAAACAGCCATTTACCTTTTTAGGAAATATATTCCATGTAGATGGGAAATATCAATATAGATCAATAAAAATCTCCTGAGAAGTAGGACACCAGAAGATGTTGCATTGGATATTGTTAGATTATTCCTTCTCAGTTTCATTTTTAGCAAAAAATAATTTAAAAAAAGATGACCAAAAAGAAGAAAGAGGGGTACATAGGGAAGCTGGACTCCTTCAATGTTTCTTCATTTCGTATACTTCCACACAATGCACTGTCCTGAACATGGAGAATAAGGAATGTGAAATCATCAGAAGAAGCATAAACCAGGTTTAAATTAACTTCTCTTTCCCACTTGCCAGAGGCTTTACCTTGTTCCTGACCTCCCCAGGGAATTCAGGAGGTAACCTTCAATGTCCTCTAGCCCTGTCTCACTTTGAAGACTCTTTCTTTCTGTTTTAAAAATGTTTATAAAGTTCCCAGCATGAATTTGTAGACACTAGATTTCCAGGATTCCAGTTGCAGCATTCAGCAGTGTTTTCAGTTGCTTATTCTCATCATTTGTTGTGGTTGTGAGTAAACACTGTTGTCCACATTTTACCATGGAGAGGGTGAAACACTCAGAGGTGCAGTGACTAGTGGGGATCACACAATTCATGAACTGCTGCCACCCAGGAGGCAGTGATCCTCTTGCCTCACTTGGGTAGTGTTTTGACTACACTGAAATGAAGAATTTTACCACTAATTTTGACAGGTTCACAATTTCACACTTAATTCACACTCCATCCAGGTTTTGGCACTCTTATGTTTGACATCAAATCACTTAATCTAAAATTTCACTGCCTCATCCTTAGAAGGCAGTTCTGGCATCTGCATGTAACTGAAACCTAGGAGAGCCCATCCAATCCCGTTCTCTAGACAGAGAACCTTCTGGGAGTCTTGAAGGTAGGAGATGCTTGCCAAAGTTATCTAGAAATAAGTGAGTTAAATCCTCCAGAAGCTTGTTAAACTTTAACATCCCTAAAAACTGCTAACCTTGCTGCTGAATATTTATTGTACTTTTAAAGTCTTTGTCATTATAGCTTGTTTCTAAAGAAGTAAGTAATTTCAGGTAAACATATTTTTAAAGCCATGGCTGAGAAGCCAGTAGTTTGCATGAGAGACAAAAGAAATGTTTTATTCTTCCAACAGGTTAAAGAAATGCAGGAGCAGAGAAACCCTGACAACACTGGCTTGAAACTCGTTACGATAACTGTAGTCACACCTCTATCAGAATATTGGGAATGCTTGCAGCAGAGTTAGCATTTTCTGACATTTTATTGAGTGCAGGCAGTGTAGTTATAGCAGCTGTTTCATTGTAGTGGGGAAGTAGAGAAATGACGGGAAAATAAGACATCATTAGCCATGTTTTGGGGGGCTTTGTGCACTGGTCGTAGCCTGTTTCAATATTCCTTTTCCCTTTGACATTCACAGTGAAGTGTCATTTTTGGTAATGACTGAATCATTTTGTGTTAAAAGGAGGGACATTTATAGTTTGTCAAGGAAACATTGTAGAAGTGTTAATAATGTGAATTCAATTTAACTTTCTAAAATAAATTTGCTACACTGAATATTTGAGAATTTAAAGAACACATTTTCCTGTTTATGCTATTAAAAAATGTAGATTACTAAAGAAAAGCAATTTTAGAGTGTATTTTAAAATACAGCATAGTCTTCACATTGTATTACATTTAAAGAATATAGATTTTAAACCAGTCATCATTACTCTGAATATTTTGATAGTAGCCCATTTGCTGACAGTATTCAAAGCATTTTACAAAGGTAGAAATTATTAGTATTCCTCTCTCCAAAAAGGGGAAAATGAAACACACTATGATTAGGTGATCTGTATAAGGTCATGCATTCAGGAAAAAACAGACTAAAACTCGGCTGACTTTAACCACTGGCCCGGGCAATTTTTACTAGGCTATTTTGCTTGGTTTTGATCATTTGTAGTTAGATTGTGGGGTCTTAGATTGCAGATGCTATAGCTTTATGGAACTCAGAAGATTTTTATAATTTGATTATCTTCTTCCCTAATTTTGCAAACATCCTCTGGCTGTGTGTTCATCCATTCATACCTTGCCATTCTCCCCATTTTGCTGTCTACAGATGTTTGTTAAGAAACTAGAATAATTGTCTTCTGTGAGCATGGGTGGCTTGAAGGTCCTTTGGTAGTACAATTTGAGACTGTCTAGACTGGTCCTTTTAAAACAAATTATCTTCTCAGGTAATTTGTCCTTTGTTAGTTGCCAAGTATTTGTTAATGACTAAGTCCCCTACAGACCTGGTATGAGGTCAGTCATTGTCAATTTTGGACTTTTCCAGTTGGGAGATGTGAGCAGGTACTTTGCGTTTTTGCTGCCAGTGCTGTCTTGTGGAGCACAGGCTGGTTCTCCCAGCTGCTGTATATGTTTGTGGGGGAGTGAAGACATGAATGAATTGTTTACAGCATGATAGGAGTGATGATTAATTTCTATTTCCACTTTTTTTTGTCTTCTCAAGCAATGTGGTGAATCTCCCTGTATGGGCCATTCATCTAAGAGTTGGACTTGATGATCCTTGTGGGTTCTGTCCAACTCAGGATATTCTGTGATGAGCTCTGTGATTAAATGTGACTGTCTGGGTGGACCCAGAGCTCAGTCTTGGTATCATGTCCCAACCATCAGAAGTCCCCACGGCACGGAGTGTGTGCCAAGGTTCCTCAGGGACCGTGCACCTTTGAGGGTTAGAGGTCATAGACTATTTTCTGATGCCAAGCATTGGTCAGTGTTGCGGGGCGAAGCTGGGTGTGTCTCAATCTAGGAACACGAGAGAAAGGCTCTGAAGACAGAAGTTGTAGAAGGCTGTCTAATTATCTTTATTTTGACTCCAAATATTTATAGATATGTACAGAGGTCAAGGGATTGGCTACATAGGTCACCACCCCTTCGACCTAGATGGTGGATACCACCGTCAATCATGTCTTCTCTCACAGGAGAAGTATGTAAACATTCTAAGAATACACATTGTTATCAGAAGGCTACATGAGAAAACTTCTGCACAGGCAGAAAACAGGGCAACATGTCAGCATATTCTACATAGGTCTACTCTAGAGATCCAGTATAGGTTAATATAGTCACAGAGGAAGGAAGGGACCCACAAGGACAATGAAGTCCAACTCCTAAGTGAATGGCCCCTACAGAGATTGGCCTGTAACCTTGATGTTATTAGCACCACGCTCTGACCAAATGGGCTAATCTCAGGGGAATTCCTATAATATTGATTACATTTTCCTTCAAATTTTGACAAAAATGTGTTCCAAAGGACCTTTTCATGATGAGATCTTTGGTCAGCTGTTTCTCTCATGTTCAGCAATCTGCATTCAATAAGTGTATTTTTTCCCCTGTAGTATCCTAGCAGAGGTTGGTGCAGTCTGCATAGACAGTCTTTCACTGCAGCTGGAAATAGGACCAATGGAGTTAACTTAAAGATACTTTATCCAAGACTGCTTTCCAGCTGAAAATGCACTCCAAAAGATATGATACTGTATGCTCAGCTTTGTCCCTGTTATAGAGTTATTCTGTAGTGCTGGAAATAATTTAGGCCTGTATTGGAAAAAGAGTAATCTCTATACTATCTTTGGAACTCTTACCTCTGCCTTTGGTCTGAAGCAGCACATAGATGACATTACAAAAACCTTGAGAAGGAATGGTGAGAGTAGAAGTGGGAAGTGTTGTGTGAGAGGGCAGTGGGGACTCTGGCTAGTTGTCAGCTGTATCCTACTGATGGGCTATGATTTTGCCATTATTGTGGGAATGGGGATTTTTGGTATATTTTATTTATTCCCATGTGAACCAGGTAGGACACTAGAAGCCTTTTGGGAGGTGTATGCAAAGATATTGAAAAATGGCAGTCAAAAATGTCACTCATCAGAAGGCATCAGGAGTGATTTGGAGCCAGTATGAGCTAAAGATGCTCTGCTCTCTGAAATACACTTAGAAGAATCACATGCTATGGGCCTGGCTCAAAATTCATTGAGTCAATTAGGGACTTCCTAGTTATTTCAGCAGGATTTGGATTAGACAATACATCACCAGTAGTGGTAAATACTGAGGATGTAAATCAAACAGACCTCTTAGTGATGTGGCTGTTGCTGCTGACGCCTTTCAAAGTGTGTGGCTTTTGTCCTTTGTTTGTTCTGGATCCCCTTGCCAGCCGGCAGGAGAACAGATGTCACTTGCAATTCTTTTCAGTTCCCCAGTTGAAAATCAGTTGAAAGGGATCAACAGTAGTGCACAGGTTTATCTGATCACCCTGGTAACATGCTGTGGTTAACTCCAATCAATACCTAAACTTGGTCTCTGTTCAGAGATGAGCTACACTGAGGTCATGTGGAAAAAAGAGTGATTTATTGGCTTTCACTTTATTTCATCCTAGCTCTTTGCAATACACATATCCTACGTTTGCATTTGAGAGTAGTAAATTAAGTCCCCCTCATCACTTGATTTTATAGATCTAAATTGCTGTAGATCTAAAGCATTCATTCATATGTAAAGGCTCAGAAACATCCCTTTACAACTACTTAACAAAGAGAATAGAAAAATCTATTTTTGTAAGAGATGTTCTTGGATTTTATTTAGCAGATTCAAATAAGTTGACAAATACAGATCTCATGGTAGGTCACAATTATTGTTGTTCATTTTATTATTTATTTGTCTGCATATTGCTCAGTGATGTAAGAAACACCAAAATAAAGACAGGCCTTGCCCTGTAGTTTGAAATCTAGGGCCTATTTCTCCACAGATTAAATGTGTGCATAAAATTATACACATGAATAGTCCTATTTAAATCTGGTATTGCTCTCATGCATAAATATTTGAATCTTGAAAGGAATGGAGGTTAAATTATTACTTTCTCTGCTTCACCCCAATTTAAATAGGGAGTTTTGTGATTGGCTTTGTGAAGGGTTTGTTTGAAATGGCTCAAATGTGAATTCATAAATGTACAGATAGGGAGTTTGTCAGTGTTAATGCTAAAAGCCTTTTTACCACAGTTTCTCATAATAGTTCTCTGCTTTCCCCTACCAACACCAGCATCTTTCCCTTCTCCACCCTCCAGACCCATACGACCTCCTGCCCTGCAGGGAAGATCAGCAGGTCATAGCAAACTGAGTATGTGGTATTGCTGTGTTGCCTTAGCTCACACTGAAGGAAAGCAAAGAGCAGGTACTCTGGGCAGTCCTGTGGCCAGGAGATGAATAATAGTTTGTAAACTGTTATAATTGACTTGCTTATCTGAGCTCTTTGCCTGATAACTTTTCCCATATTCAGAAGTCCTGAAAAATGGGATCATCAAGGACCTCAGCGCCACATGTATGTGTGTACTTTAGTCTCATTGATTCTCCAAAGATACCAGGATGTATTAAGAAGTCAACTAAACACTCTTCTCACTCTCTGCTGCTTTACAGGGAGAGCTACTTATTTTTTTTTAAGTGCTTTCTAAGCAAATCTTAATGAAAGATCCAGGATTGTGAAGATTCACAAACAATTCTTGGTCTTTAGCCAAGCTGTGACTGTCCCTTACAGAACGTGTTGCTGGAACCCTGTATCTCCTATTAACTAACTGATGTTACGTTTCTCTGCCTTTGAAACATGTCTTGCCTTTCTATAGCAAACTCAGTCCAAGCCATGCATTTCCATTTATTGCATTTCAGCTAATCCCTAGTGCAGCCAGAACTCACTACAGCAGCTTTGAAAGGCTGTAACTTTGGGGCTACGTCTCTGGGCATGTCTTTGAGATGATGATGGCATTGTCCCTCAGGAGGAGTGACTGTTGGGGCTCTCTGCCCCAGGAGCTCTGTTACTGATTGCCTCTTAAAGCACCACCCTGTGGTTGGACTCGTTTTAGGCTTGTAAAGCCGTCCTCAAAAATTGCATAGCACGGTGTAGTGGGGCTAAAAAAATCACGGAGTCCATCCCCAAGCCACATGCACACTATAGCAGTGTCACTCCTGACAGATTCCTTGTGTATCCTCCCAAAGATGGAGGAACCAGACTTCTCTGGCAATCTGCCAGTATTCACTGTCCACGCTGCAAGGAAAGCTTCAGCAATGCCTAAACAGAGTCTTTCTTGCAGCAATTTAAATTATTTCCTGATTTCTGCATGATGGACTAGGCCACTTCTTTTTCCTTTTCAAAGGCCTTTTAAATCTGAAGACTTTTTTTATCAAACCTCTGCTAAGATTTGCCTTTCCCTTAGCTCAACAACTTTGATTATTTATGTTGTGCTGATTATTCTTGTTGCTTTCCTGTAAATTCTGTCCAGCTGGTTTAGATGCTTTTGGAGTAAAGTGGGCAAATGAGACATAATGTTTAATATTGAGTCTTACCTAGGCTGACTAAAGCAGCACATCATTATGTATCTAATATATTACTACATTCCAGCACAGTATTTGTTCCTTTCACACAAGTATGACATTGGTTATTCAGTTGTGTTTAATATTTAAATATTTAAAACATTTTAAGTCTTTTTATCTTTTCTGTGGTACTGCACTAAGACACTTGTTCCCTACCCTGTCTTTATTTAGCTGATTCCACCTGCTTCAGAAATGTAGTCATCACTTTGTGTTGCATAAAAGCGTCAATTTTTAGACCAATGTTGCAACTGTTTCATATTGTCAACTTATTCTGCAATGTATGTGCAATGCCTGCCATCCTGAAGTCTTCTGCAGAATCAATAAAGGTGTATTCTGCTTCATCCCATGTTCATATTTAGTATTATCAGATGTGATATATTCTTGAACACTGCTTTTAGAACAGATCCCTGGTATGACTGCCAGTTTGACTTTGCTTCACTGGTAATTGCTTTCAAAATGCACTTTTCCAACTGACTTTGCATCTATTTTGTAAGAATTTAATCTGTCTGTTGCAGAAGAGAATACCTGATGAGAAAGTGCTAAAGCCTTACTAAAGGCCTGAAAATCTACTGTTTCTTGTCTAATCTATGAATGTTGCTACTCAATCATGAAAAGAAATTAGATCAGTGTGGCATGACCTGTTCTTGGTTAATATATGTCACATGTGACTCATCTCCCTGTTCTTTGCCAGGTGCTTACAAATGGACTTTTTCTAGGAAGATGTTAAGCTGACATCTATATTTTTTCAACTTCTCCTTTTCCATATTTCTGTCTTCAGCTGCCTTCCTTAGACCCCAAGAGTGGCTGCTGATGGTTCCGAAATGGATGCAGCCCTCTTTAAGTTTCTTCAAACTCTTCAAGTTTCCTGCATGAAATTCTACAAAGCCAATCTGAAAACAGCTAATTTATGTTTTTGGGTTTTTTTCAAGGTTGAGATTTTACTCCTGTCACTCTACTACTTAGGATATTAACCGTCTCTCTGCCACTGATCTTTCTATTGAATATTGATTAAAAATAAATCAAAAGTCAAATCAAAAGCCTTCTTGAACCATCTGTAAATAGATTTCCCTCTGCTAAACAGCAACTCAACACTGTTTGTTTTCTTTGTTTTACTACTAATGTACTTACGGAATGTTTTCTTACTTCTTGACATTTCTTGGCAGGTCTGTCTCATTTTACACTTTTGCTTTTCTAATTCTGTCCTTTGTTATTCAATTTATACTTGCTTTCTCTAGACTCCCTACTTTCTCCTTTCTGTGTATTTCCTTCTTGTGTGTCAGTGAAGAGCTTTTTCTTTAGCTGAGTCTTTACTTCACCTTCTAGTTAAGTTCTGGTATATATTATATGTATGATTAAAACTGTTTCTTTAAGTAACTGCCAGCTCCCATTAACTCCTTTTACTTACACTTGTTCCCCCATGACCCACTCCAGGAATATAGCTATCAGTATTCTGTTTTTATGGAAACTTTTCTTCCTAGTCCATTGTGTCTGCTTTGATGCTCTTTTTCCTTCTGTCAAGTTCTGACACTGGACCATTTCACGATCACTTTCACCCAAGTTATGTTCTATCTTTGCAGCTGATCCTTCAGTGTTGGTCAGGATGTAGGTGAACAAGCCTTCCTGCTGCTTTCTGCAACATCTTGTGCTGTGTCTTAACTTTCACTTTGGGTTTTTTTCTGTACTTTTGGGTTGAATCAAATTTCTTCCAAATGCTGTCTTATATTGTGATTAGGTTGGGAAATTTATTGAAAAACCTCCATCCATGTTCAGTTTTTCACCTACTAGTTTATGCATTTTTGTCAAAATTTAATTGAAACTCCCAAGAACAGAATCACAGAATCACAGAATCACAGAATGTGTAGGTTGGAAGAGACCTTCAAGATCATCGAGTCCAACCCAGCCCTAAGACCTCAGCTAGATCATGGTGTCAAGTGCCACATCCAGGGATGGCGAATCCACCACCTCCCTGGCAGATTGTTCCAATATTTAATCACTCTTTCAGTGAAAACCTTCTTCCTAATATCCAATATCCAACCTGTATTTCCCCTGACGCAGCTTAAGACTGTGTCCTCTTGTTCTGTCAGTTGCTGTCTGTGCATTTGTTTTCACCAGTCTACTGCTCTAAAAATCTCCTGTATTTTTTGTCTTACACATTTTATCTCTCCTCTAAGTATATTCCTAACTAGAATTAAAATCTGGAAGCTAGATTGAGTATGTTGTACCTGTTTGAGATTGTTTTTCAATGGTTTTGTTTTCATTAGAGGCATCTTGGAAAAGATTTTTGCTGTTCTTTGCATATGTCAACTGCAAATATAGATGATCTAGAGCAGATTCCACACAGTTCCAAAAACCAAGAAATATCGAGGGATGTGTTACTGCTCTTCTGGCTGGACAGAAATGTTTGGAACTTAAATGAGTTTATGAAAAATTGTTGACTTATTAAATGAGAAAAATCAGGAACCCCATTTTAATTGTATTGATATGCCTTTTCAGAGACTTCTTGTAAGTTATGACTAGAAACAAAATCTTTGTATTGGTTTCCATATACAGGCCTGTATGTTAACATTATTGATTTCTGTCAGGCTTCCCTGATTTTCCTCTTCCCGGCTGACCCATAGTTTCCTGGTGCATTCTTAGCTCTTAGCACTGTCTGATAACTCCAAAGACTTTGTCACATCATTAAAATCCCGGGGGGAGCTAATGGACAGATGCTAATGCCCAGTTTAAGGAAAGCGGTACCTGGCAACCCAGAAGTACATGGCTCACGTTTCACCATACTTCTGCCCCGGCTGTCTTGGCTTTGCCATCGGGCTGTGAGGGGACCATGTCTGCTGTGGGCCAAGGTGCAGAGTCTTGCCCTTGTGAGAGGGCTCTGCTCAGCCTGATCTGCTGTAAGCAAGCCCTGAGCGCCAGCCAAAGTCAGCCCTTGTGTCGTGTCTCCTGACATTGCACACTCAAAATGAATTTGGTCCATGCTGTTAACTACCAGGCCCAACAAAGCCAAAGGTCTTCCCATCATTATGAGGTGGCTGCTGAAGTTTGGTTTTGTTCTCCTTTGTCTCCATTTCTACTCTATTTTAACCTTCTGCTTTCCTTTTTCCTCTGTGTTGTGCCATGTGCTCCCAGTCTCTCTCTTTCACCTGTTTGTTATGTGCCTGTTTTCCCGTTTCTCTCATCCCCTTCTCTCCTGCTCCCCTGTAGAGCCCTGATGGTCTTTCCTTTCACTCTTCCCTTTGTAGAACCAAGCCACTTGCTTTGTTCTTTTCTTTTTCCTTCACCTTGGACCTTGTGAAGGTCCTTACCTGGGTCCCTGTGAGTGGCCTGCATGCCTCTGCATTTCAGAGAGTGGCTATAAAAAGGTTGCCAGCTCTGCCTGGCGATAATTTAGAAAACACAGATAGTGGAAGAAGAGCTGTCTCTCCATTCCTGTTTCTTGTGCTATGCTGTAATGGAGAAAAGAGCTGAATGGAAAAAGGTGCTGAAGGAGGAGGGAATTTCCATGATGGGGGGGGGGTGAATGTCAAAGCAGACGTGTGGAGGGACGCTGTTGTGCAGGAGGAAGAGCTAACTATGCCTGTGTATGCTCAGATCTGGTGTGACGTTTGGCCATTGCCCATTTCATTAGTACTTTACAAAGTTTAGCGCAGATTTGTTACTCATCTTCACATGTCATGCCACTGTTTTAATTTGTTGAGCCTCAACAACCAAGTTTGCCTTTAGGATGTCTTCAGAAGCTTTTTATATGTTCATATCTCCTGGGCAAAGCTTGGACTTCTATATTATTCTTTGTTACTACAGCTTTTTTGTTCTTTTTTTTTTTATTTCAGTCTTTATTTTATTTTTCTGGTCAACCTTAAAAAAATTATTTAATTTCATTTTATTTTTCAGACACCTCTTATTGATCCTCACATCCCACATCATCCTACTAAAACCATTACACAGGTAATAGAACATAGGTGTGCTGTAGAGCCAGCCCATTAGACAAATGGAAATAACTATTTCCAACAGTGTGATATGAATCAACTGAAGTGATGTTTTCTGTTACATTTGAGAAGTATTTGAAACGTAAAATCCCAAATGTGTACTATATTGCTCTTCAAAAATAAGCCTCTGTGCAAGAGGACTTTTAATTCAGGGAAAAGAGCGTCTGTGTTTTATTTTGCAGAAAGCAGTACAGAGATTCCAGAAAGTTTAAAATCTGTGTCTTGGTCTTTTTTTTCTCCATGATCACCAAGGTTCCTTCAGAAAAGATCCTTAGAGCTGGGAAGATTTTGCGGAATACAATTCTGTCCCGAGCTCCTCACATGATAAGAGATCGTAAATACCATCTGAAGACTTACAGGTGTGTGAGCTGATTGTGTAGAGGTCTCTGAATTTTTATGCCTGCCATTCTCTGATTTGTCATCTATGCCTCACCATACTTGCAGGTCTCAAAAGGTCTGAAATTATTCTGTGATGCTATTTGAGTTGGATGTTATGCAGTCTTTAATGGGCCTGGTAAATCCTTTCTGAAGTAATTTGACTGGAAATTGAGTCTGTGATTGTGAACAGAGCATTCACATACAAAAACTCTTCCAAAGTTAATAGCATAGTTAGCTGGAATATTCTGTATAATACCAAGTTAAAATGTAGATTCTGTTCTCTTTGTATATCAGTAAGAGATAATAGAAAAGTTCATTAATATATTATGTTTCTGTACTGATTGCTACAGCAGTCTTGCTCACTGCGGCGTTCTGAAAATTTACAGAACCTGAATGGTGAGAAACATTCCTGATGCAGATTTGCTGCTCTATTTAGATTTTTTTCAGTGTATTGCCAGGCTCTCTTATCTTCCTGCTGGTGGCAGCACAGTCTTGCTGAAGTGGGATAACAATGGCACTTGCAGAATAGAAATCTGCCTGTAAGGTATCAGATTCTACCTTCTATTGGCTAAAGAAACAATCAGTTTGTTTTACAGTCTAATGTTTAAATCAAATAGTACATTATTCAGAGTGTTTCTAAGTAAAAAATATTTTTAAGTCTCTGAGTGTGTATTTTTCTAAATAGTAAATCAATATATTGCTGATCTTCATTTGAAATAAATGCATTGATTTTCCATATTTCAGCCCAAAATGTTTTTAATACACAAAGGTGTTTGGCACTTATGAGTTGTTTCGAGGATATGTTACAATATACCATTGCTGATTGTTCTAGAAGAACAAAAGAGCATAGATGATAAATAAAGAGCAGTGCTGGTCAAAACAACTGCCCCGTTTTCTCTTACACATAACTGGGAAAACTCTTACTGTTCTGCTGAGCTAGCGAGTGTTACAATAAAGAATTTTACTAAGTGACCATGTGGCTTTTTGCTTTTTTAACCGCTTTGGGTGTTCTCCAGAGCATGAGACCTGCTGTTGTCTGCCCCTGGGTAGTCAGGGGGTGAAAGATGACCAAGACCTCGCATGAGAGAGCCTCAGGAGCACTGTACCAAAACCAGTGTGTCCAAATACAGTGTGACATAAGTTTGGTTACAAATGCAGGAACACCCTCATAGCACTCACTCTTCCTGTGGAGGCTGCATTGGCATAACTTTTACTGTATTAAATTACTGTTTTCATGCAAGATTGTGAAATGCATGAGGCTTTTGGTATCCTGGTATACATGGTATACAGAGGTTTCTTTTGAAAACTGGATTGGAGGTTGTTGCACTGGTGCTATAAGTTTTGTACCAGGTGTCACAGGCTCTATTTGATCCTCTGAACTCTGCATTTCCCAAAACACTAAGGTGATCCTCTCAAAACTGAACACCTTCACTGGTATTTCAAGTATGTGCATGTAAATAGTGTCACAGGGTTTTCTGCAGGGAGATTTGACTAAGTCTATACAAAGTTTAAGGTATCACTGTTGGCAATCCCTTCATGCAGTCTCTCTCTTGACTCGTGCAGTCTCTTCCTTTTTAATTCCTGACTGTTTATCTGTCTTTCAGGCAATGCTGTGTGGGAACAGAACTAGTTGACTGGATGATGCAACAAAGTCCTTGTGTCCATTTACGGACCCAGGCTGTTGGCATGTGGCAAGTACTGCTGGAAGAAGGTGTTCTTAACCATGGTAAGATAAAGAAAGTCAGTATCTTGACTAAAATATGGGCAGTGTGTGACATCACCATCTCTGTAGTTCTTTTTCATGAAAAGGAAAGGGATCGTGAGCCCAAAAGAAATGCCACAGAGCAGCCTGTTCATTCATAAGTGCAACACACAGGCAGTATTATTTGAATCTTTCTACTAGTGTACTATTTTAATTTATGAGCATCATAAATGAACAATTTATAATGATAATTCTAATTATACTTAGGAGTACACTGGCTTGTGCTTATATAGTTAGAACTGGTTAACACTCAGGCCAAATCCAATTAATGTATTACATAGATAAAACTAACCTTCATCAGAGATTTGCAGTATTTAGAATTGAATATGAGTATCTGTGTTTGCTCGTTCCATCATTTTTGGAATGATTTCCGTTGGTTTTGGAGGGGTTCCCAAATTCAGCACACCAGATACTCCAGTGCAGAAATCTGGGATTTTATGTTAGCTTTCTGATTGCATTTTACATTGACTTTCAGTTTCCATCTGGCAGGATTTAGTTGGTAACAAGATATTTCAGCCCTCAAAAGGGTAGGTTTCTAAAGTGATTTTCATATTTGAAGCTTTGCACGTACATTTTTATTAAATGTAGAAGAGCAGCTCTGTTACAGTAAACTTGCATTTATCATCTGTTGTGCTTCCCATATCCCAGGCAGAAATTTTCATACTGGGAAGGCAGATTGTTTCCGCTGCTCCCTTACCCTAAGGACTCTAACTTGAATTCCTGCCATACTTTCCCTTGAACTCTCAGGGGCAGGCTATTGCAAGCTGCGTCACAGTATCCAACTCAACACATCACTCTGACTTGCTTGGAAGACCAAGAGTTTGTCCTTTGCAATATCATAACATTACTTTAGAGGCATTCTCTTGGCAGTTCTTCCATTAAATTATTCCACCAGGACAGAGGTCAATGAACTTGCCCCTGGGGTTATACCTTGATGATACATGTTTCTGCTACATCACAAGGAGTTTAGTTGCTTTTGCTACCTTTTTTCATCCTGTCTAAACATGTAGAACAAAGTGTTTATGCTAGAGAATACCTCTTAGAAATTCATAGTGTAACCATTTTCCCCAGTGTAATTTGTTTGATTAAATGAAACAGTTTGAAACAATAAGAAAACAGAACTAATAAGAAAAAACCCCACTTGTGCACACACACATGTATGTATACACACCCACAACACACTTATGTTGAAGCCTTTTGGAAAGTACTTGTAGTACACAATTTAAAAGTGTACTTCAAGCTATGTAACTTGGACATACATGAGAAATAATTTCATGCTCTTAACAGTTTTTCTATAGCTTTCTTTCCTTTCTTAAATGATCTTTCTGTAACAATCATGATACTACACAGATTTCTACAAGGTTTGCTTTGTTGAGGAGCGTTCAGTATTTGATGTGTTATGTCATTTTCAGTGGACCAGGAACACCACTTTCAAGACAAATACTTATTTTATCGATTTTTGGATGATGAGAGGGAAGATGCCCCTTTGCCAACTGAGGAAGAGAGAAAGGAGTGTGATGAGGAGCTACAGGATACTATGCTGCTTCTCTCTCAGATTGGGCCAGATGCTCATATGAGGATGATTCTCAGGAAACCGTAAGCAGAATAATGAGTTAATATTATGGGTCTTCCTAGTGACGTGGAAACAAGAGAAACCTACATTTATCATCAGCCTTTTTTTCAGCCAGCTTTATAGTGACTTCAAAGCAACCAGTATAAACTCTGACCCTCTATTGAAGGCAAGCATTAAGCAGGTAGGGTTTAGTGGCCACGGCAGACATATTTTACTGGTAATTAAATGCACTGAGAATAACGAATAACTTAAGCTCACCATCACTGAAGGTTTACTGGTAAGGGACCATTCAAGACAGGCAAGTAAGCAGGGCTGGATCCTGCTACCTTGAGGCCATTGGCAAAGTTTATCTTTGCTATGGGACAGGAGTGTGCTCTGCCTACAGTGAGAGAACATTTTTCAGAGTAAGATTTTTGAGTCACATAACCCAAGTGCTTGTTCCTGTTCTGTCTCCATCTGTATCCTTTCCCAGCTCCATTCTTGTTTAGATCACAAGCTCATTACGACAGTACTTTTCCAAAAACTTGCTAAAAGCATTGTATTTCAAAATTGTATTTCGTTCCCAGTCACACAAAATTCATGGACAAGCCAGACTGAGAGCAATTCCATCCTCGTTAGGGAGTCATGGAATTGAGGTCTTGTTTCCTCACAGATGTGTCCTGTGCCTTTTCCACCGAGGAGCAAAAGTGAGCTTTTGCACCTCTGAGCAGAGAGCAGTCATTCAGTCATTGACACTGAGCAATGCTGTGTGTGCTGGGACCCTGCTCCTCTGCACTCTCTCCTTTGCCTCAGGCCAGCTGAACAGATCATCTGTTGGACAATTTCCCTTTCAGTTATTATGGGTTTTGGCTGCCTACTACGTTTGCTTTCTGTCATGACTTCCAGAACAGTAAGTGTAAGTTTACACTAGCAGGATAAATGCTGATTATCATCTAGATGGTGACAGAGAGCTGAAAGGCTGGAAGGATGCTGTGGAAAGTACTGCTCTTCTCTCTGTATTGTCACTTGCACACCATCACCTGAAAGAATACTAATAGGAGATTTTTTTCATGGAATATAGTGAGGAGAAAGAGGTTTTCTCAAGACTGAGATTCGTCTGACATCTTTGCTGATCCCTGAAAGTGCTTATTTTTGCAGCCCTTTGCTCACTGAAGTAAGCTTGTACTGCCAGGGACCATATTAACCACTGTTCTGGTATTCAGTTTACATACGTAATGATTTTGTTAGTTGAAAATCCTCTCTGAACTGAGCTGCGGTAAAGCTGTTGAAATCTCCATGAATCCTCAGAGTTCTGCTAGTTTTGACTAGACACTGTTAAAGCTGCCAAAAGTTCAAAGGAATTGTCAAGGCTTCAAGAGATGCTGACTCTAGCTGACCCGAGCAGGACCCACAATTTTCAAACCAGCACAGCTGCATTTTATAACAGTAACCGTTTCCAGAGAGGTTGTAGAACTCAGATAATTACCCTGAAAGAAATAAGACAATATTCTTTGATGAGAAGATTACTTTGAGAATTTGATTGTATAATGAAGCTGTTGCTTTGAAAGGTACTTTCTATTGTTCAAAATCTGAAAATCTCTAACAAAAAGTGTCACTTGTTTTGACAGCCAACTTAAAAAATTCTCTGTTTATTACATTAACTGCAGCATTTTAACTGTCAAACTGTGAAAGAATGTTCTATAGTTTAAAAAACAGAATAGAGCTCAGGAAAATTTTTGGCAGGCTCTTGTTGCTATTGTAATTTTTTTTCCTTTGGAAACACATATACTGAATGTGAAAATAGCTTTTTGTGAAGCAAACACAGCTCTCTGCTCCTTATAATGGCTGGAGCACAGGTGCAGACCTTGCTCAAGTCCCTGTAAAAATTACTGCAGAATTAATACAGCTCCTCCTTAAGTGTTTCCCCCCTTCAGTATGAAAATATGTCCTGATGGTAAACCCTAATTTAATAGAATGCTGTAATACAAAGCTGAACACAATAATAACAGGAGTCTTTAAAGGAAGACTTATATTCATCAGACAACAGTATTTAGCTCAGATGATGTTATGGATTACATTCTTTTTTAATGCCCTGGACTAAAGTAAGTTAGCAGTGTGACTGAAATAATAAATCTGTGTTATATGTTCTTGGTGGCTTCACTTAGCACATTTTTTTCTTAGTAGAGGGCATTTGACACTTAATCACAATGTTATGGGGGCTCTGATCTTTTCCCTTGTTCTTATTATCTGACAATTTTCTGGTTAGCTGTATAATAAAAATAATCAATGATACTGCTTGGACATGCATGGCTTATCAATGGCAAAGTACTATGTTATTGTCAACATCCTAGTCACAGAGAAGCTTGGTGTCTCTGACCTTGGTAAATTCTCCAAGCACTGAACAGTTTTTATTGATCACTTAATATCACCTGAGTTCTGTCCATTAATGTGTACCCTTGTTCCCTGCCTATTCCATTTATTATCCGCTCTATAACCAGCTATTGCTGTTAGAATGTGTCCCCTGCAGAAACTAGGTCTTTACACAGCAGGATCCTACAAATCAACATCAGTGGGTCACCACACAGGTTTTAAAGACACAGTGATGCCTAATATCTCTCCACGTGACATCTGCAGGAGCAGAAGTAAAGACTGGGTATAGATAACAGATTGTCAGTCCTTCCAATGTGCAAATGGACATGCTGAAAGAAGAATGTGTCCTTTTGTCTTGATAGAGATCTGATCTAGTAAGGCATCATCCTTTTATGTTTTCATTTAATGTAGAAATTTCTTAATTTGTTACACTGTATTTTCCAAGACATGCTGGTTTTGCAAGCATGTAATAAAATTAAAGGTGCTACTTCCCTATTATTTGTTAAAATCCTTACCCTTTTGTTTGCTAGCTAGTACGGGCTTAGTTTTATGGTGTACCTAATTAAGCTGCCCTGCATAAATCACTAGGAGTGTCAGCCTTGTAATTTCAAGCCAGACTCAAAAACAGTATTTTGAGGCACTAGAGGGCGTAGCAGTACCAAACCATTTTCTGGTTTTCCCTTAACAGTTTATTTGGTTCTGTATGAAAAAAAGAGTAATTTAATCCAAAATGATTTTTAGTCTAAATTTGTCTTTAATTTGGGTAATAATAAATGTGTCATTGGTAAGTGAAGAACAGAAGAAAAATAAAGCTTGCTTAGCAGAGATGTCCCTTGTCCTTATGATTTCTGTGACTTCTTCAGTACTTCTTTCATCCAAAAGAAGTCTCCATCCAGCTACTTTTGTAAAAAGATGCACTATACCTCCAGAGTGACACAGCTGGTACTGTGCCTCACACATGATAGAGACAGACTGTTGAATCAGAAGGTGAATAAGCAGAAAACCTGTAGAGCATAGTATTTCTTCATATGGCTTTCCTGATCCTCTAGGTGCTAGTCTCCTGTAATACTGACATTTTAGGAGGAAAACTTCTATCAGAAAGGTTCATTGTAGTTTCTGTTTTGTGGCTGTCCAAAGATGCACCCGTGCTGTTGATTCTTTTTGACACCAGACACAACAGGGTTTAGAGCTGTGCTTGCTGTAATGGTGGAGCATGTAAACCTTCTCATTTGGAACTCCTGCCCCCAGACTGGACTTCCTGTATCCCATTTCCTCACATCTTAAATTTATCCTCTCCCTTATGTCTTTGCTGCTCTTTTCTTTTGTTCTTGGCTTATTGAATTAATCGCTTGTAATCTACTTTTCACAAATCTAAACCATGTTGTTTGAAAAGACTTAGTCCTATCAAAATAGCTTGAAATAACGTTTTAAAGGATTTTTTTTTTCCTGTGTATGTCCGTATGTCACTCCAGTATGCTGTCTGAAATTATGTGACAGGAGAATTTGTTCTTTTAGAAAATAATGTTATATTAGATACTGTAACTGAAGAGAATCTTGTGAGATCTTGTGGGGAAAAGATTGAGAGTTACTCACAAGCTCCCACAGCTCCTTCTCTGTGCTGTTTATTGCATCCTCCAAAGCATCTCTGGCACACTGCAATCCCCACCGTATTTGTGTTCTTCTTTACCAATCAGGAAATTTTGTGCTGGTTACAGAAATGCAATTATTTCAGCCACAGTGCCAGCCTCCTTACTACTCCTTGTGCTAGAGGAGAATTATTCCTTCATCAATGCATGCTTTTTAGTAACTGCAGCTTCTTGTATTTTTCAGTGAGAGAAGCTGAAACTACCGAGTGGTTCTTATTTACCTTTGTGGCTAAACAGCAGCAGTGAGCATTAACTGTAGAGCAGTCGTTAGCTGTCCTCCAAGATGCTCTGCTTCATCTCCAATTTGTTCAGCAGAAGTTTCACACTCTCCTTTACAAACCACTACTACTGTGTTTGCTACAATTAATTGCATATGAAAAATAGTGCATACTCCACACTCAGGAGTCCTTTTGAAAAGAACAAATCTTTATTTACCATTTCTGATTTATGTGACTATTTTATACATATATAGAACTCTTGATTTAATCAGAAAAGCTGCCTAATCAGGATCTCTCTAAGGTGGTTGCCATGGCTGCTGCTCAGTGTCATTCAGGTAGCAATCACAGAGCTTCCATCCTTTGTGTGTTTCAGTCTTCCAGCCAGAAACATCACTCAGTCCCTGTGTAGTGAGGACGTGCACTTCACTAGACAGTACAGCAGCATTTTGTGTTGTTCTGTCCTTCTGTGAAGTATTTATTTTGGGCATTTATTGCATTTAGTTATCCCTTTTATCTTCTCTCTACAGCCCTGGCCAGAGAACTGTAGATGACTTAGAATTTATATATGAAGAACTTCTCCACATTAAGGCCTTATCTCATCTTTCTACCACAGTAAGTAATTTTAAAATATATAACTCATCACCAAAAGGGAGGCTCAATTTTTACTTCTGACTTTATTATAATAAAGTTAAAGAGCCTGTAACCATTTTCATTTATACTTTCCATGCAAAGAATTTATTCCATCTGTGAGAATCACCCAAGCACTGTGCAGGTGTAGGTTGTCTATTAGATATCAGATGTAATTCCCTTCAAGTATTTCTGCACAGCCCCTGTCTCCCTCACTTGGCACAGGTGCAGCTGTCTGGGTCCCTTTCCGTGTGTAAATGAAGGTGCTGGTACTACTGAATTTTGCAGAATTGATTTCTGTGTGGAGTCTTGGTGTGAACCAGTTAGGAGGAGGAATTACAGTGTGGAGAAAGGTGCACTGTGCAGTGCTTGCTGGTTGGAGTTTGGCCACTGAGTGAAAGAGAACTCATCAGACATGTTCTCCCTGAAGTGGTCAAGAACAGTGCAGAGAACCAAGGATGAATGGAATGGACAGGAGAGTGCATCTGTTTAATGTCTCACCATCATTGATACACTATGTAGACAACTGAAACAAGCAAAATAACGCTTTACTTGGTAGCCATAAGATGTGGATGCTTTCAGAAAAAGGAAGCCAGTCAGAAAGTAGATCCATATTTGATGATACTTCTTCAGAATCTCGTTATTTTCAGTCATTCTCAGTTAACTTGGACAGATGCAGCTAATCATGAAGCTTCATTACCAAAACATAGTACTCCATGCAAACATATTAAAACCTCAACAATGTTTTTGAAGAAGGAAAGCATTCAGAGTTGGTATCTGAATTACACTGGTGTTAAGGAACCTTGCTCATTTGGCCATTTGTGAGACTCTGGCAGTCACACTCCCAACACCAGAGACTGTCACTGCTGGGGCTGGAGCCTCTTCACAGCAGGCAGCTCCAGTGACCTGGTGGGTCCTGCTGGACCCCTGCACATCCCCCACGCACACAGCCAGAGCAGGTTTCCTCACTGCTTCTACCCCAGGTTTCCCATAGCAGAGCCTTGTGTGTCTTGCTCTGTAAAGCAATTTATTCACCGTGTAGTAACACAGAAACAGCTTGAGCTGGTGCCTCTGAGGAGGGACCCCCAATAAAGGAACCGCTGGGCTTTTATCCTCTCACTATCCAAGTATTCACACGTCTCACTTTTCTTCCAGTCTCCTGTGCTCCTGCTGTGTCTCCCAGTGTCCATTCACCTGGCTGGTGCCACTTGTTTGCCATGAAAAGGGTTGGCAGTCTGTCTGGGCTCCCACACAGAGCTCAATCTGCAGACAAACTCCAGCTTGCAAACCAAGCTACCTGCAGAGTTACCCGCACTAGATGTATTCATCAACACGTCCAAACATCTTAAAAATCTGTGGAATGTAGAGAAAAAAGTAATTAAAGAAAGACTACTGTAAGATCCAGAAATGACCCTTTAAAAGTTAAACAAAAGAAACTACCCAGGATAGACAGATATTAAGAGGGAGTGGAGAAACTTCTCAATACTGTGGACGTAATCCAGAACAAAAAAATTTGAAACACAAAATACTTTCAGCTCAGAAGAAAATCAGACTTCAGGTCAGATACCACAGCAAGTACCATATGGAACAAGTACAGCAAGCGATACAAACTGCAAAAAATACTTGACATTTTGAAGTACAGATGATTCCATGTTTTTAGTAAGAATCTGAAAATGCCAGCTTATTACATGCGTCATGAACTAAAGCAGAAGATAGAAACCATGACTAGCTTAGGGGAAATCTTCAGAGGAACAACAGACAGCATTGCTTCTATGAACCAGAAGATTAATGACCAATCAACTTGAAAGGAAATTGAACGTTTAATTTATTTTAAGTAAGGCATAGTTCCTAAAGTAATAAGTTTTCTAGATATGCCACAAGCAGTAGAAAGCAAAACAGATAAAGCTCAAGTCTCATGGTGGTGAACTAATTCCTGCTAGAGAAGCCTGTGAAGTTAATGTACAAATGAAAAACAACTATATAATATAGTGTTAGAAGCGAGTCAAACTTTGGGCTTCATCAAGTGGATTCATTCACTGCAAAGGCCAATGACTGAATCAACTGAGAAGACATCTGAGGACATAAATAGATAGGAATGCTCTCTGCTATGTGCAGAACAGTGCTAATGGGGTTGTATTTCCTGGCCTTATGAAGGTATTGTTGCCTTTGAGCAGAAGTTATAGAGGAGTTTGGTGAACTAAGTGTTATAGAAATCACAGGCCTCCGAGTGTGTTCAGTGGTCAGTATACTTGAAAAAACCTGTCCAAACACCTCTATTTATCTCTTTTTCTCCAGGCTGCAAAAAGGGAGGGCTTTCCCCTGATTGTCAGGAAAGAGTTCTGGGAGAGGTGGCTAATGTAGTATGTTTGTACTTGGTGCCTAAGCACCAAGGTTGGGTGGGTGCCTTTAAGTACATCAGTGCCCAGGTTTTTCCACCTATCTTAGGAGATGCAGCCATCAGATTCTCATCTGGATTGTGTCCAGAATGTGAGTTCCTTCCCAAGTCTTTCTTCATGACCTATTTTTTTATTTTTTTAATTTAAACAAACAAGACAGTGGTGTGAAAATACTACTGGTAAAAACATATTGTAGTCATCTTTTGATCTGTATTTGGCATGGTTAAGTTACACAGTAGTACCTCTGAAAAATGTCACCAGCTGACATTCTTCTGCTGGATACATTCATGAATATATGAATCTGCTGCTTGGAAATTGCCCTCTAAGTCCTTGGAGACTTGTGGTTGTATGAAGAGAAACATAAAGCACACAGAAGAGCTCAGGATCATGTGAGATTCCCAGTGCTACTGCTATTTTGTGGCAGTAACACAGTGACAAAAAGCAGTTGTAAGCAGTGTCTCACTAGAGACAACTGCCCAGTCAGAGCGAATCACACCAAGGGCAAAACAAACCCAGTGAGGAGGTGGCTGACACCAAGGGCAGTGTCATGTCCTCCCGTTCCTGGAAGAGGACTGAGCTGGATGCTCTGCCTGGGAAGCTGTCAGGCAGAGAGGGGACTCAGCAAGTCCAGATGGCCGTGCCTTACAGCTTGACACAGCAGGAGCAGACAGACTTACGTCAGTCTGAACCAGATTTCTCAGGAGAGAACAGGAATACTTCCATGGAGCAACTGACAATCAGTAGCTGTCTTCTGTAACACATTAACTATTACCATTTGAAACTTTCTGTGTTGTTAATTGTTGATGATCATTTCACATGTGTGTGCACAAAGAAAGACGTGGAAACCCGTATCTTAAAAGATGCCCTTGTCTGAGCCATTTGTAGCTCTGTAAAGCCAATCAATAGGAATTAGGAGATCAAGTGAAGCAGACCAATGACTGATCAATGATGCAGAGGGAAGGAAAGTACAACAGGGCTATATTATGTGACCTTATCACCAGGAGGAATGAGATATGTATAATAACTATAATTTCTCTCTCTATTTTAAGGTAAAACGAGAATTAGCAGGTGTCCTCATTTTTGAGTCACATCCCAAAGCAGGAACAGTCTGTAAGTAAATGGAGCCCTGTCAGATCTCTTTCTCACCTGTGCTATGAACATTTAAAATCCTAATGTTTAAATGACAAGAGCAAAACTTGGATGCATTCTTCAAACTTGATTGTCGCTTCATGTTTAAAACCTAGGGTAATAAGTGTTAGCTTAGTCTGTTGCCAGATGCAGGGACAATACCAAAATTAATTCTGTATCCTTGCTTGCGTGTATGTATCACCTACAATTTGGGTGTGTTTTTATCTAGAATTTTCGGTTCAACCAATCTCTATTTAAAATGCATTTTAATATAATCCTGTATTTAAAAAAAAAATCTTCCTGCACAAATAAAGGATTTAAAATGGTAGATTACTCAGACATGTTAATACTGAGATGTTTTAGCAAATGAATATTAAATTCACAGTTACTAGAGAACTAGGTTAGAACATGGTACTACTAGTGGGATCCAACCTGTGTGCTAATTAGTAGTTGATAAGCTGACGTATTGATAAAGTAGTTGTTGGAACTGTCATAGAAAAGAAAAGCAACTTTGCCATCAGTGTAATAAAATAACTACTATATGGGTATGAATTCCTTTTCTAAATTCTGAAGGCAATTGCTTTTAAAATCACAGTATGCCCTTTTATAAGGTAGTCATTTATATGAATGTAGAGTTACCTTGAATTTTATTGGGTGCAGAATCTGGCCCATTTATATTATGAATAACTATATTCTAAACATAAAATCTTTTCTCTCTCTTGTAGTATTTAATCAGGGAGAAGAAGGTACTTCTTGGTACATTATCCTAAAGGGATCCGTAAACGTAGTCATTTATGGCAAGGTACTTTTTCAGAACCTATTTTATATGATTGTTATTCTTGAAATTGTAAGAATAAACTTTGAAGGATTACAATTTAATTTAGGGCAGAATTGCTTTGTCTGACAAAACAAATAGATTGTAATTTTTTAAAGAAATGATCCAGTGGTTTCACTGATTATACTTGCGTAGATTGTTGTATAATTTTGGGATATATTACACAGTTTCTGAATATAATCCATCAGAGTCACATCAGTATCTTTAGGACAAAGTAATTTGCTGAAATTTGGTGAATTGCCAGACCTCTCTCATGTGGGTTTTGCCCCATCCCTTTACCACCATGTTGTCATGCATTGGGATGACTAGCTGCTCTCATGCATGTCTGACAAAAGTACTGCTTTGTGACTGGTGGTTCTCGGGTTGGACCAACCTCTTTCAAATTTATTCCAGCTATTCATTTTAGTTAAGCCACAGGCCAAAAAGCATCTTTATTAAATTTCCTCTTTATGAGAGATTTTCAAGGCAAAGAAGTAGATCTTGGTACACAGCAACTGAGTCTTTAAAAACCCTACTTCTTTATTGATTTCTCATTCAGTGGCTGGGAATCCTCCATTTGAAAACAGCACTTCAACAAAATCTAGCACAGGGTCCCTAGTGCTAAGTCTGTTCCTAAGTAACACATATTTAGCCATGATTTTTACAGTCACTGGGTGGGCCAGATCCTCTGTTACTGTAAATTGGAGGAAACGGGACGCTGCTGATATACAACAGCTGGAGATGTGTTGTTCTACATTACTTCTGCAAACTTGATTTTTTTTTTAGGACCTCTATAAATAAAAATCAAAATAGTCGACAACTTTCTGTCTTCAGCAGGCTGAGAAAAGTCCTTCAAGCTGAATGTAATTTCAGAGAACAAACTGATTCTTTTCTGTTCTTGCCTCTTTTTAGTAATAGTAATAACCAGCTATCAAGTATTGTTTCCTAGTCATTATTTTGGCTGTTGATTTCCTGCCAAATAGATTTGTTTTGGTATTTGATTGTGAAGTCCACTGTTTGTACAAGGACTTTCAATAGAATTCAGAGTAATGATGGGTTTCTGCATGTAAATGTTTTGCTCTGTGCAGGGTGTGGTATGTACTCTACACGAAGGAGATGATTTTGGCAAGTTAGCACTTGTGAATGATGCTCCCAGAGCAGCATCCATTGTTCTGCGGGAAGACAACTGCCACTTCTTGAGAGTAGATAAGGAGGACTTCAACAGGATCCTTAGGGTAAGAGTGGGAAGGGCTGCCCTCACAGTGTGATATTAGAACTTGCAAGTTTTTCTAGAGGCTGTCATTTCTATGAATATATTAATATTAATAACCTTGTTTGTAGTATGCCTAATTGTGGAACAGAGATATGTTCATCACGTTTCTTCTCTCAGTTCCCAGCTCAGACATGAAAATGTGACCAAACTGAATCTTTTGTCTCTCACATTCTGTAATCTAGCATTTGCCCCGCTCAGTTTTTTCTTATGCTGCCCAGGATTTCTTGGTGATATTCCATCCAAATATTGAAATATACAAGATCACCCCTTCTCCCACATAGGTCAGTGTCAGATACATTAAATTCAAGGGTTTCAAGGCAGAATCAAATGGCAAATGGAGTAAATTACAGA
Organism: Cyanoderma ruficeps; assembly: GCA_008694505.1. Classification (NCBI taxonomy): domain Eukaryota; kingdom Metazoa; phylum Chordata; class Aves; order Passeriformes; family Timaliidae; genus Cyanoderma; species Cyanoderma ruficeps. Next base: position 18,718,029 of record VZDJ01000594.1, read on the forward strand.
TGTCTTTACACAAATGTCTTTATCGGAGAACTCTAGAAAGATATTCCCAGACTAATTTTACAGTTACTCATTTTGGGGTTCATGTGTTCTAAAGTGCAACTGCAATTCTGTAAATTCAGGCTATTTTGTGGTCATTTGTAGTAGAGGAAGTCAGAATTAGTATCATCCTGTATGTGAACCTATATATGCCCAGTATTGCAGCAATGAAACCAGTCCAGAAAGGGTACTGCACTAGAAAAATTACTTGTGGTTACTGTACAAAAGGGAATGAGGATTTTTTTGGCAGTAAGGTTGGGTTGGCTGTGGAGGCTTAAAACTGATTAAGCTTTGGCCTATTCTTTAAAGAAGATCCAAGTCCATGGTCTTACTAATTTTTACCTGTGCTTTTTGAGGGCACATTATATTTAACTTTTTTCTTTTTCTACTGTGAGTGAGCTGGTAATAGAGAATGAATAATTTACTGAGCTAAGACTTCCTATTCTTAAATGTTAGTTTCTTTTTTTTTTAATTTTTTTTTTAGAGAAAGTCATATTGTAGAAAATAGTGCTTGTATATAAGTGGGGATAGAGATTACGTTACATATGGCAAGGTGTGGAGAGACTGTTTTTCAGCAAACTTTTTAATTTGACATCTCCATAAAATGGAGATTTTTAACATAGTTCTTGCTCTAGTCTCTCCCACTATTCTCTGCTTCATGCCTTGGTGCCAGTGCTTCCTTCTTGATTCTGCCTGTGAGGAAAACAGAATAAAGACAGATAAATACAGGGAGAAAGAACCACCACCAGTCTTTCATGTTTGAAAGTCATGCAGTTTGGTAGAGTAACTAATCAGCCAAATCAGGTGCAGTCACATTTATTAAAAGTAACTTGTCTTGCAGGATGTGGAAGCAAATACAGTGAGACTCAAAGAACACGACCAAGATGTCTTGGTGTTGGAGAAGATCCCAGCAGGAAACAGAATTTCTAATCAAGGAAATTCACAGCCACAGCACAAGTATGTTTTTATTCAGTAGTGCAAATGTCAGACAATTACTAACCTTTTTAAATGGCACTATTATCCAAACAATAGCATATACCCTTTTGGTGGAAGACTGCAGTGCATATAAAGATTTCTTTTTTTAGTCATCAGCACATGCCCCATACTCAATAATATATCCATTTCTAGCAGCACACCAGCTCTATGTCTTTGGACAATAATTCCCTGTAGATCTCAGTGTAAAGACATACCACAAGTAATAGCTTCCAAATAGACTAAGCATGGAGATTGATGAAACCCTATTAATCTGAGTTACTGTGTAAAAGACATGAGGAAAATTCATTGTTTTATTGTTAAATACAGATATTTTTATTTTGTATTTTGAGCTCTAGATGCTAATAAGAGTTTGCTATGCACAATTTATATACAAAACAAGCATCTCATGCAATGAAAGTTGCAGAGCTTATCTTACAGAATAGTTTAGCACTGTAATAGCAATATTAACTATATTTTCCTTTCTTACTGAAAGGAGGAAAATACAATTCTGTTTGGATACTACTGTGATAAGAGTAGAGTGAGGTTATTACCATTCTGAACGTTGGTAAAACCCCTAAAGGCTTCGTAAATGTGTTATTTGCAAAAGAATACACAGTTTTCTTCAGAAGCATTCAATTTCAACAAGTTTGGACCCTTTACCCTGAACCTCACTTTCTCTCAAAAAAAGAGCCAATTTATTGTGCAATACTTTGGGTACAGTTTTAATCTCATCTGGGATTTCATATACTTACTTTATCTGCAGGACTCAATGCAAAGATTTATAAAGATCTGTGAAGGTTGAATAAACCATTCCTAATGCAAAGATTTATAAAGATCTGTGAAGGTTGAATAAACCATTCCTTGCATTTTATATACACATTTTACATTTTTCAGGAACTTCAATTTCATTTTTCACTTGATCTATTAAAACATCTAGAAAAACAATCTATGCTACTAGGTAGCTCTGTACTCTTACACAAGTTTTTCTTTGCCTTAATGAGGGGAACTTGACTGTAGCCAGTGGATTTGCATCAGCAACTGCCATGCACAGCAACTTGGTCATAGATTTAAATCCATTTTCTTGGGTCTGAGACATTTTTCATGCTTCCGAAACTGAAAGTGTTTTGAAACACTGCCTTCCTTGCAAACGCTGCACCAGAATTACTTGTATTATTTAACATTTTCTTTTTCAGAATTTGATTAAAATGGCCAGAGATATCTGTGGTAAATGGTTGAGTTAGGCTGTACTTTAGAAAAATTTTCTGGTAAAGCTCAGAATTTCATTTCTGTAAATATTTTACTCATTTGGTCAGGTTTTGGGTACTATATATGTGCCAGCAAGGGAGCTTTTGCTGGTAACTTTGACCAATAGACATAAGTTACCCAAAAGAGGATGTTACCCTGGAGGTTCAGTCTCTGCTTTTCACCAGTTTGATTACTTTGTTAATACTGTGTTGGCAGTGTCTTTATGTTTAAAGTCTCCCAAGTGAGTTCACTGGGTTTGAGGATGATGTTTCTCTTCTTAGTAAACAGAGTAAGAGGCTACATTTATGTTGGAGAGTCCCAAACAAAATTACCAATGTTTCTTGATTTCCAGAATGTGTTAATGGGGTGTGTTAGTTGAGTGTTCAGTACTTTCGAAAATGACTGCCCAAAAGAGAACTTAACAGGCAGCTCTTCCCAGGAAGAAACTAATTTTCTCATCTTGGCCTTGGGGAAAACTTCACTTTGGGAGCAGATCCTTTTGGTTACAGTTTGGATTGCACTGCCTTCTCTACAGGGGAGACAGAGCTCCTACCCAGCTCCCCGAGCTGTGCTTTCAAACAGTGCCAGTTTCGCTTGGGAGGACTGGCTCTGAAGTTATCACTCCCAAGATCTAACTCTTCATGGGTGATCACACTCATGAAGGATGAATTCAGCAGCCCTGCAAGTCACTTCACTGTTCATTTTCACTTTCATATTCAGAGTACAGCAACGTGTGATTTCTCTGCTTCACTCACTTAGATACTTGGTTAGTATCTCTGTGAGAATGTGCACTGGCTTAACAAGTGTTTGTGTTCTTGGGACATCAATACAGTTCTTCCAAAGGGGTTGGCAGGTAAAAGAACTGTGACGGTCAGTGCTCAAAGTGAGGAGGAGCTCCCAGGAGCTCAGCTCCACCACTTATTTCTCAGCAGGAGCAGAGTATCTTCACTTCTCAGGGTTTTTTTCTTTCTTTTTTTTCTTTTATTTTTTTAAGTTTTATACTTTATCAGTTGAATTGCAAAAAAAAAAAAAAAAGAAAGAAAAAAAGATGCAAAGATTGAAAGAATGGAGGGGAATATATAAAAAAAATCTGATCCGTGAGAAAAGAGAAAAAAAAGATGACAGGACAAGTTTTCCAATATCATATGATATTCTTCTGGTACTTAAAATCTTGCCAGTGTTTTTGCATGAAGCAGAAGAACCTGGCTGTTGCACTAGTTCTCTCACTTCACTAAATTAATTCCAGGAAATGGTACAATCCTCAGTTTATCAACTTGAAACACTTCAGCGATGCAAGGCATTGCACAAATTTGAAGATACAGTGTGTTATTTCATTATCTGCCCCCACCTTCCCAGACCAACCTCTGTCAGTGATGCTGAAGGAAATTGTTTCCTTGCTCTGACACTGATACACACTAGTTCTTATTTCAGGCTCATAGTGAGCCTGTTAAGGCCCTTTAATGTCTGCAAGTTGCTGTTGTTACTGAGATATTGCTTCTCAGTGGAGGAGCATTTCTGCTTGTACTTCTCTGAGTTTGGACCATTGCAGCTCTGTGTGAGGAGGAGGCTGTCTCTCATCCCTGGGCAGGGAGGAAAATGTTATTGCTCCTAGGTTTACAGGGTCCCCAGCAAAGGTTGTGAGTGGTTTTGTCCTAAGCACACAGGGATTCTGGTCAGAGCAGGTGCTTGGCACACAGCAGCACAGCAGTCCTGATCTTCTTGCTGGTACACAATTATTTCCTGATTAGCTCTTTTGGCTATGAGATGCTAACTGCTCTGCTCCTTTCCTTCCCTCAGGTATATTGTGATGTCAGGAACCCCAGAGAAAATTTTAGAGCACTTTCTAGAAACTATGCGCCTTGAAGCAACTTTAAATGAAGCAACAGGTACCTGCATGGCAGAAGCTGTTTTATTATTGCCCCATAAGATGGATTTGCTGGGGGAACACTGCAATGTGATGCTTTGAAAAGCACCTAGTGCTATTTTTCCCAGAAGAACTGTCTACTGCTCTGAAACAATCCCAAAAGAATTAAGGAAATCCAGAATTAAAAATTTGCATTTTATTACTTTTCCAAGCCTGCTCTATTGTATTTGTAGTTTAAGGTCATTTATAGTTTAAGTAAAATCCTCCAAGGTGCCAGGCCAGCAGTTATGATTTCAATTAGGTGCAACCATAAGGCCTGGACAGAGAGCCCCATTATGGTACTTCTTTTTCTGGAGGTCACTTAAATACTGTGAAATAGCATGATACCTCCAGACGTTACATTGTGCTAATATAAATATTCTCAAATCTTCACATCACATTTAAAATATCACAGTTTAAATTTTGTGTTTGTGATACTTTCCCACGTGCAGGGAAAAACGAATTGTTACTCAAAGGAGGAGAACTCAGCACAGCATGGGCCAAGTCCCAAGCATGCAGGTTGCTGCATCTACACTTACTGCTGCTTTCCATTAGTGTAAAGAGAACAAACAATTTACATGTAGGGATATAGATACTTGCAGACGTGCATTTTTAGTAAGTATTTTAATTTTTGGAAAGAGTCAGACGCAAAAAAATGCTCATAATTCTGATAAAGTAATGCATAGACATATACTAAGATACATTGCTTTTGCAAGTCTTTTTGCACTATAGATGCCTGCTAAATATATATTCAAAAGTGTTCTTAAATCCAGTTAATCTGTTATTGACTTCATAGTATTGGAGAAGCTTGTATAGTGGTTCATTAGTGGTGGAATAATTGAAAAATTACAGAAATCCTTTTAAAGTGTGTGCTTTCACTACTTGAAAGACAGAAGAAAAGGGGATCCTTTTCACAGATATATGTTTACTAGAATTTACTAGAACCAGAATATTTTTCATCAGGCTTGCAGCTATATAATCACAAGTTTGCCATCTGCAGTATGCATGTATTATATATTTTTCAGAACCAAATTATTTTTAAAGTATTTTAAAAGTTTTTGCCAAAACATCTAGTGACAAGATTGTACCTGAATCCCAATATGATATAATGTGTCACAATTCATAAACTTATTTTTAGGATGTAGTATCACAGAATGCCTGAAAACTGAATTTTTCGCTTATGGATTCCTTTAATTTAAGAGTATTTAAAAAGCAGTTTGCTCTGGGTATTACCGTAAAAAAGTGTTGCCTTTCCAGAGGTGAGTTTCGTCAACTGAGAGATACTTTCATATAGGAATTATGCAAGTGGAAGCAATGATGTAATATTATATTGCAGAGTTACTTTCATATTTCTTCTGCCATCCCTTGCAATGTTTGTAAATGTTTCTGTTATCTCAAAAGTTGCACTGTAGAAATTATACCTTGGGGTATTGTGTTCACGGTTTCTCAGTGATTCCATATAAGCCTGCCAAACTCATTCTGGGCTCTGCAGCCAGGCTTTATAAATCCTTCTTGTTGTCCCAAATACAAAGATAAGGCAAACTGGGATTTACACCAGCTCTACCACAGGTCATTTTAGCAGAAAATATAGCTTGCTGGGTTTTGCCAGAGAAAATCAGTCATATTGTTCATATATGTTTTAATGTAAATGTAGCAGCTGTGATATGTTTGAATCAAAATAAACCCAGAAATTTGACTGTCCATTTACCTCTTTTAGGCATTCTATTCACTGCTAGGAAATCAGCAAAGAATGAAATTATTTGCCTTCTCCTGTGTGGGATATACTAATTTTGCTGCCTGGTACTGTAACTGCTAAAGCCAAATGTTACAGCTCTTTTTAAGTGCCCAGGTGTGAAAGGCCTAATTCTTCCTTGCATAAGAACTCCACACTTGTAGAGAAGTATATCCAAATATTTCATGTTTTTGCTGTGCCAGATTTCTCTTTGATGCTACCAAATGTTAATGTAAGTTCAATAAAAATTCATGCAGACAAGACTAAAAGCTTTGTATTTTAGCTCATATTAGTTCATTACCTGTTTTTGTACCTAATGCCTACAAAGAAAGTGCAAAAAGACCACTTTATTATCTGCAGAGGGCTAATAAGATAGTTCAGGTGAAAGAAAACTCATTCTTGAAATCCCCAAACTGCTTGCAGAGGTTTAATTGACTGTTTTCTTTTTTTCCCACAGATTCTGTTCTAAATGATTTTATTATGATGCACTGTGTTTTTATGCCAAATAGTCAGCTCTGCCCAGCCTTGATGGCACAATATCCTTTTTTAAGAGAAAAGTTAAGTCTCTTTAGCCACTATACCTATGAGTGATGAAAGTGAAGCTTCTCTCTCTCAAGAAGTGCATCATGTTCTGTGGAGGCTGTGCCTTGTGAGTAGATTCTCAGTGCCTGAGGAGCAGCTGTCAGCAACTCTGAAATGAATAGTGTGTAATCCATCATGAGATACAGTACAGACCATGAAAACTCTGTATTTTCTGTGCTGATTGCTGTTCCAAGGGAAAGAAATGTACTGTCCCTCCACCAGATAAGTGAAATCACATAAAAGTTTGGGTTACCCTTCCTATATCCTTCCTGTCTTTCTAGGGTTCTGCTGAACTACAGCATCTACATTTTAACTGGAATAGTTATATCTTGATGATTTCAGTGGTCCACTTTATAGATTGCAAGCTGCAAACTGCCTCTAGCAAGAGGCTGCCTGGAGTTGTAGACTAATGGGTAAGTAGTTCCAAGGCACTGTCCTAATTGTTATGAAAAGGTAGTAATAATCTGCAATTATAGTCTATAGCAAATGCAAACAACCTGCAAGAAACTTCAGTTGGATGTGAATAAGAGATGAAATCGTGATAGTGGAGAGCATTGAGAGCTAGGGGTGATTCTCATACACTCTGCATGTTTCACAGGAGTCTGTGAAATGTCCATCTGTCAATTACTGGCAGGTTATTTAGTTTGGGGATCTGTTGGACATTGAGAGTTTTCCTTGTGCACAGTGACTTGAAGCTATCAAGTGACTGGGAGCATTAAATAAACATATAATGTTTTCTGTTTTATAGAATTCTGACAGGGGTATAATAACTTCAGCTCCCTATTTATTTGTTTGGAATTGCAATGGTGTGAAAGTGCTTTCCTTCAAGCTCAGTGGGGCGAGTGACATCTGGGAAAGCTCACCTCCTGAAACCACAAAATAGAGCATTGTGTCCTTGTCTGGCAAGCTTGAGAATCCATTTGTGTTACTCCTAGTGAGGAGAGTAATTGTTTTGAAAACCTTTGGACCCATGAAACTGGTCTGTTGAAGATTGTTCGCACACCTGAAACAAACACATTTTCGAAAATCACATTGTTTTGGATATCAAAAATATTATGAAATGCTGTTGCTAACAGCATTGAGAGGGGAAGAAAGGGCAGCACTTTTAATGTTTGGGGGTTTTGTCCTGATTCATATTATTTAGCTCATATTATTCAGTCAGCCCATTTGAGATTCAAGCTTCTCTATCCTCAGTTATAATTGAGTACCTCTATCTAATTACTGGGAAAATCAGACCCATAAGCAAAATGTACCTCATTCTTTATAGGGAAAAAGCTTTTCTGATAATCAAAGTTAAGGATAATCACACTTAAGGATAAATACTCACTTGTGATGAAATCTATTCTGGAGAGGATGCTAAGACCATGGTCTTAAGTGGGTCATGGCAAGCATCATGTTAATTCTTTTCAGAGAGGAGGTGGAAGTAACCGGTATCCTACTGCTTTAGTGTTAGCTTTTCCTGGAGCTGAATTATTATTTATTTAGTCCATTCTGAATATGGAAAAGCTAACTGTGCTTTGTTGATTGTACCATTGAAATTTATTGTTAGAGTTGAAAGGTTCCTAACAAAGCTCATCTTTTTGGAGCAAAATCACTCTACAAAAGTGTTCGCCGGTGCTGTGAGACTAAGGAGAGATTAGTTATGCTCAATGAGGAAATTAAAACAGAAAAAGAAGAAAGGTGATTCAGTTGGCGACTTTTTGCTTCAGCTCCCAATTTTGAATCAAAACAAGTCTATTTTCCTGCACCCACTTAGGATACTATTTTAGCTGGCAGCATACAAGTATGAGTAGAGTTAGACCACTGAAGTGCTTTCAAGCGTAGTACAGGGTAAAAATTATTTGGGTTTTCACTTCTTTTACAGCAGTCATTTGTAAGTTATTTTAATCCTGAAAGGAATGGACGGGTGCACCATTTTGTCCAAGTAGCATTATTGCCACACTTATTCTGTGCTGTCCTTTGGCATACCAAGTCTTCTTCAGTCATTAAAGAATACAGATCTTGCAATATGAAAAAAAAAACCCTTCTGTTTTATGGGGAAGCAAAGGGCGTACTCCCCTGTCCTGGATCAGGATACAAGTCCTGTGTGCTGAACCAAGGCCCCTGTTTCCCTCTTCTTCACAGAATGGAAGTGGACAGATTCTCTGAGCTACAGCTTGTCAGAGGGAGGCAGGACAAGGCCTGAAAGAAAATCTGAAATAGAGCAACAAGTCCAAAAGTGCACTTGGCTTAGTGCAAATGTATGAGCAAGTGTGCAGGGCTGCACCTTTACAGCACCACTCTCTAAATACTTACAAAGTATAAACTCCTCTTTTGCTCTCTGTAGATGATAGTTCTTCAGCACGTTTCTCTATGAGTGTTTTGCTAACCTCCTCTACCATCCTGCCACCAAAAGAGTTTGCATTCTGTTGTAGCAATGATCTTACACAGCTCCTGATACAGCTGAGTCTTCCGATGCAGGGAAGAACAGCCTTCAGAATTACTTCAATTACTTAGCATATGCTAGAGAAAGTTAGAAATAAATGTATATATATTGAGCTCTAACCACATTGGTGTTGATAAATATTTTGCAGTTATCTGATACTTGTTGCAAGTACACATCACAGTTTATTTGTGATTGCAGTCTGTAGTGAAGCTGCATCCTGAAGGTCACATAAAAATGTGAGAACTCTTCATTGACTTTCCGTGATAATGTTAATAAAAGAGAAATCAGTGTAAATGAGCAGTAAAAATACAGAAAAATTACCAATGCCTGTGGTGAGTCAGTTAAAAAGAAAGTAAAAATACATTAAATAATTATAGTGTTTGAAAGGTAAATATCGCATGAGAAAAATTACTTAGAATATTAAACTTGCTCCCCAAGACATTGGAGCACATAACTTAAAATGAATTATTTACTTCTTGTGACCTTCTGACTTACTTTCTGCCTTAATTATACTGTCATGTTCAGTTCTCTACTCATTTTAAACCTTTCTAAATGAAATTAAAATGCAGATTTCCATAAGTTTGTCACTCAAATGAGCACCCCAGTAACCCTGGTAGAATGTCAAATCTCTGCAGGGGCTTTGGGCAGCAGGATCATTTCAAAGTGTGATTTAACAGGTACTTTCCCCCATTGCATTTTATTAATAGTATTGTTAGAGAATTTTCTCTAAGTGAGAAGCTTAGAATAAATATCTTACATAATTTGCATTCCTCATTGATATTTTTATTTTCTAATTAGTATTTTAACATATTTTGGTACAGCAACTTGAAAGGATGCAAGGATGCTGGAAATGGCTGTGAGGGAGAGTGTCTGTATTTTGAGATGTTACATGTTACTATGTAGTTGGGGATAGCATTACTCATGGCAGTCCAGAATCAGAATTCTGGTAACTGGGAAGCAGAGTTGAAGATGCTACTGCACTCACTCTGTGCTTACTTCCCACTCAGCTGTCAGTTTATTTGGAACAGTTTTAGTATATATTGTTAACCTTTTTTTCAGTGAGAAATAGATACACAAATTGTCATATCCTGTTTCCTTTGGGGATACTTCATTTTCACACAGGTTAAAGGCTCAAATTATCTCATTTTCTTATCCATTGTGCCTTTACTTTTTTTCTTGTTTTTTTCCTTTCATTAAATGTTTCTTTTGGCCTTTTAGCTATTAGTCTATTTTTGTAATGTTGACACTTTGTCTTTAAAAAGGTCAGTGAAATGTTTCCCACTTTTTCTTACTGTTCATCACAAAATAACTTTCAGAAAGTATTGTGTCCTAAATACACCTTATTTGACATAGTGGAAATGTCTGATTTCCTCATGACAATGTGGCTACTACAAAATTTATTATTTTACCCTGTGTTTCTATAGTCAGTTTAGGCTGTAAATGTCCAAGTTCCTCTCCCTTAATGAGGCCGAGGTTCATCTTGAGTTACAATAACTTCTGAAAACAAAAGGAATAACACTGGTGGTTCATTCTGGTAGTCTTCCTCACAAATGGAAAATTGGAATTGCTAATAAAGGCAAAGTGACAGTTTTCTTTTTCTTCAACTGTTTCCAAAGAGGAACAAGGAGAAATATCCTTCTTCAGTCTCCATGGTTAATCCTTTTTGTTGTTTCAAGTGTCATTTCTGTTCTGTTCCCCTACAACAACCACCTCTGTGGTGGAACTGTGATCCTCCCTGTGTTCTTCAGAAAATTCACTGTCATTTTACTTTTTAGTATGAACATGAAAAGTTTGCAAATTGTTATGTTAATGGGTGTCATGATTTAGAAGTGTATATTGGAAAGTTATGTTTGAGCACCCTGAAAGTGGTTTGTTGGAAGTCAGTTGTTTGTGAATTTATACTGTGTTGGATATTTTCAATCACTGAAAGTTTTCCTTGACACTGTGGCACCTATCATGCCCAGCCTTCTCAGGGTACAGAGCAGGAGAAAATGGATTATGCCCTCAACAATAAAAGGAGAGTCATTCGACTGGTTCTGCAGTGGGCCGCTTTATATGGAGATTTACTGCAAGAAGATGAAGCAGCAATGGCCTTTTTGGAGGTACAAAGCAATCATTGTATCACTGAAGTGAAAGAGATCATTTTGAAGGGCAAAGTTTATTTCAGTTTCCAACTGTTTGCTCAGGTTTGGTTGCAGACAGTGAAGGCACCACAGCAGTGTTTGAGCCATTGCCAGCCTCTGGACCTCTGAAAATATTGTTGCAGATCCCTTTCAAAGCCCTGCATGGGTAGCTTGCATTATGGCATTAGCTGAATTTGCTTTTTCCAGTATTTTCTTGTGAATGGTTCAGGGGCTCTAAAGGTTGAACTGGAGGGCTGTTCATGCCTGCTTGAGGTGTGCCAGGAAGGAGCTGGAGAACTGCCACTCTACAGAACCAAAAGTCCTTTCCATCTGAATGAAAGCTGTACTGCGGCTATTGGAGCTTAAGATGTTTGTCTTCAGAACCCTTGTAAATTCTTTGCGGTAGCTGCCATATCCTTAGGTTTCTAAGATAAGAATGCACTGCCAATGTCATGTTAAATGATCGTGATTGCCATTCTTATTGTGTTTATGGAACAGAATCCCATACGTTACTGGCTCAGTGAAGGGTCTTGTCCTAAAAAGCTTAAAACGGAATCTAAGATTTAGCAGAGGGGAATAGAGAGGGGCTTTAAGAATGGTAGACCTCCCACAAGCCTACATGGGAAAGCTTTTCAGGCTTTGGAGATGCCCTAGTCTTTCATTAATCCAGAAGTTAAAAAGCAATCACTAGCTGCAAGCACAGAGATCCTGCTTTGGCATGGTTTTGTGTAGATACAACAGGAAGAGGTTTGAGTGGGGTTTAAAAGCGGGTGATACTGTAGTGGATTGGAGTAGCTGAGAGTCAGTGACTCAGGAGCAAATGAAGCACTGAAGACTACAACAGCAATGAATAAAAAAACCTATCATGCTAAATTATTTGTGGATTTTTAGTCCTTTTCCTTGACAATGTGAAAATGCAGGTTTTACACAAGCAGTCAGTGGTTACAGAGTGAGCTAAGGAGCCTCATCAGGCTTCCCTTCTGCATGTATAACTCTTGCTTTAAACCAGCTGGAGATAAACAAGTAGAAGTAATAGAGGGTTGGGCCCAGCATGTGTTCCTCTATGCAGATTATCATTCTTTATAATCATTAAGCTATCAGATGTCATCTCATAATCCTCTCTCCTGAGTACTGCTCATTTACCCCTACAGTTATTTAAAGACTGTTCTGTATCATTTACAGGAATTTTATGTATCTGTATCAGATGATACTAGAATGATTGCAGCACTAAAGGAGCAACTTCCAGAGCTAGAGAAAATTGTAAAGCAAATGTAAGCATAGTTTTGCTTATTTCCTTCCCCTGCCCTTTTTCTCAGTAAATTGATGAAGAAAATTTATTGGTTATATCTATTAAAAAGCCATTTTGTGAATGACACTCGGTTATACGAAATTGAAAGTTTGCATGCAGGCTTATTTGAATTAATGTCTATGGCCCTCTTTTCCACATCATTCTTGCAAACACCATACCCTCAATGAGAGATTGACAGAAGCTTATTTCATGCTTACATGAACTTTGTATAATATTTTTTCTGCCTTGGTCATAGATTAACTGTGATATCATCTAGTCTTTTCATATATAAATATGATTGTATTGATATGCTAGTTTGACAAGTGGTTCATGTTCTATAGGTGATTTTGTACACAAAATCTTCCAAATGATATTTAATTATATATTCTATGCTTCACCTTTTTATAGTTCTGAAGAACCTAAAGCGTCACAAAAGAAGGTAAGAAAATGTATTTGTCCATTTTCTCAAGTAAAATCTTAAGCACAGCCATTTCATAAACATCTTCTCTTTAGTAATCATGGATATATTAAAAAAACACATTGAGAAATACCTTTTAACACTGTCAAATTTTGCATTGCTACTCTTTTTTTTGCCATTAATAAGAGATGTATTGTAGTTCATGTGTACCACATGTTTATTCTTGCATTAGTGTGAATCTCGATGATTCATTTTCAGCACAAAGTTCTTCTGCAGCTGTTCAACACAAGTGATGACAGAGCACAGAAACGCCAGCCTATCAGGGGCAGTGATGAAGGTGAGCTTCTTCTCTGCTAAGCTTTCTTGAGCCACTAACATTCATATAAATTTGTCTGTCTCAGAAAAAGGTCTAAAAATAAATGCAAGTACCTACCTAGAATTTTGAAGCCTGACCTGAAGCCAACTCTCTTTGCTTTTGCTAGCCCACTACTCTCCATCATTGATTTGAAGTGCTCCTGGTCTTTTCCCTTTCTTACTTGTGCTATCAAACACTGCTTCCTCAGAGGAAGATGTAAAAACCTTTAAAATAAGGAATGAACAAAGCAGGGAAGACCCAATAAGACACTGGTAATGGCAGTGCAATAAAGAGTGAAAGCTGAAGGACATGTTTGAGCCTCTGTCTCCCCTATGTTGTTTGAGCTAACATGTGCAGCTGTTCCTTTGCGAGGTAGGAGTGGAGCAGATAATCATGCCCTGGACCATGGATCTGGAATCCGAGAATCTAGGCACACAGCCTCAAAACCAAAATCTGCTGGTTTGCCCTGTTGCTGTTGTTTGATTCTCTGAAGAGATTAAGGTGACATTTACAGCAGTGTATCAGGGCATCATTTTCAGATTACTGATAAGGTACTCTTAAATGATGTTTTGTGGAACTTCATCACCTAAAACAGCTGCTTCTTCAACACGTTTGATATTAAAGGATAGCTCTGGCTAGTGAACAGCAGTACAAACAAGGTAACAAAATTCAAGGTCATGTATCTGAGAAAGCTGGTGGCATAAATCAGACCAATACAAGAACCATATGGAACTAACTATGTATGAGCAGCAGATATCCTGCCAGTCATGCAGCTTCTGTTGTCCATAGTGGTTTTTTAGGCCTATAAAGAGGGAAACAGTTCCTGCTAACAGGGAAGTACTACATCTTGTGTCTGTCCTGACAGGCAGTAGCTGCTCTTTTCATATGGCTGCACCTTTCTCATTCATAGGACAGGCAGCTCACTGAACACTGAAAGTCCAAAACCCAAAACTCTGGGAAATCAGAGATTTCTGTGCTAGAAATTGTGGAGCATCTGAGGAATGGGGAGCTGTGTAGTGATTTATTGTTGCTTTGTTTCATTTGTGAGGAGTGGTTACTGAAATGAAAGTAATTTGTGTGGTAAATCTGTGGTTTTTACATGTGGAATAAACCGTGCAATGTTTTTTTCTTTAGTTCTGTTTAAGGTGTACTGCATAGACCAAACCTACACCACTATCCGTGTGCCAGTGTCGTCTTCTGTGAAGGAAGTGATCAGCGCTGTAGCAGATAAGCTGGGCTCTGGAGAAGGCCTCATCATAGTGAAGATGAGTTCAGGAGGAGGTACTGTACTTACATCATCTCAAACACTCCTCAGTTACGGTGAAACAGAATTTTTGGAGCAATTGAAAGACTAGTTCAGTCGAGGTTTTATACTCATATGTTCAGCTCTCGCACAAGTCCTAATTGAGAGGCAAGTCCTTCCTCTACTGCAGGCACAGACTGCAGCTCACGTGGGAAACAGGACCAATGGAGGAGCTTGTGTGTCTGCATGTTACAGAGCACAGCTACCCTGATTTTCCTTCAATGTTAGACTTGTAAGAGTTTTTTTATCGACAGACTTAGGAATCAGTAGTGTCGGAAAACACTGCAGTGCAAACATTCCGGCCGTGGTCACTACTGTATTTTGGCTGCTCTGTCCATGCAAACCACTACAGAGCAACTTAGTGCCAAATGCACTGACCTAGTGTTGGCAGAGGGTCAGGGATCAGGGCCCCCCTCTAGGCTGTGGAAATGCAAGAGTAACTGGAGGGTGAATTCTGCTGCAGAATTGGTGTTGCTAAAGTACTTTGGTTGAGTATGACTGTATGGAGAGACACACAGAGGTAATGAGAGCTGTGTTGGAAGGCATTTTTGCAAACAGTGGTGCCTGCCAAAAATGGCTCACTTCCTGAGAACTGACATCAGGCAGCTTTACTTTTTGCAGTTGAAGCAATTTTTTATTGTCAGATTTACTGACCATCAACATATGCTGGAAGAGACTGTGTTGTAAGTTAGTTGATTATCTTTTCTTTATCTATGATGTGATGCTCTTTTAGAAATGTTGTAATGTATTTCCATCATCTCCTTGAGCAGTTATTGCCTTCCAGATCAATTTCTATTAAGAACAGCTCTCCAAATGCTTACAGCTCAGCAATGAATGAATGGACTCCTTAATTAGGCTTAATTTTTGCAGCTAGTTCCTAGTGATAGCAGCACAGGCTTCTTGACCTGTCTATACAGTTTGGGGACTGGGATTTTGGTTCTGTAGGAGACAGGTTTGGGCTGAACTTACCACATTTCTTCAATAAAGAGGACCTTGCTGTCTTCTATTCTGTATCCTGGACATTGGGTTACTGGGCAAAATTTGTTTCCAGGAGAGTGAGCTATGCAGCTGGTGGATCAATCCTGCTGTAAATCCTTTCTCTATGTAATAAATAATAATTTGTTTTGTTTTTACAGAAAAGGTTGTGCTCAAGCCTCACGATGTTTCAGTGTTCACCACTCTCAGCGTTAATGGCCGGCTGTTCGCTTGCCCCCGGGATCAGTTTGATTCACTGGTATGTGTGTGTGCACTGCTCAGGAACCTCAGGGCTTTGCTTTATTTGAACACTTGGCCCTTTTTGCATTATCCACACTTTAGATAAAAACTAGTGGAAACATCCACAACAAAAGGCTTGTCACACTGCAATAGGATGAGCCCTGAAAATAAAACAAACTAATGTCGTAATTCCCCAAAGTGGACCAGAAATCCTTTCCATCTGATCCACATGACAAAACTTGATCCCAGTACTCACTCTGTCACACTGAGCATTTAGGAAGAGCTGAGCGTTGTCACCAAGACATGAAATAGTTCTTCATTACGGAATTATCTCCTCAAAGTCATAGAGATATATTTTCTAAGATAGATGTTATCAATTAAAGCATTCTGGAGATTGATTCCAGCAGTAAATTTTTAATTTTTTTTTTATTTCTCATCCTCACAAAATACTGTGTCAAAATCTGAGATAATTCTAAGTAGAATCACAGAAAATATTCCTGGTATAAAGTCTGTTTTTTCTTAGGTAGAATTGCTCATAAGTACTTACAGTTCATACAGTCATTCTAGTGATCTCCATGGGGTCTGCTTTTATAGAGTTTGATTTGACTGTACTTTTTGTTCCTTTTATTTCATTAAAAACAAATGTCATTGCCAAGTCATGTCAGCATGAACTCTATTACTCCTAGCCTTGTTTCAGCCTCCTGTATGCTTTTAACAAGCCACTTAGTATGTATGCCTGATTTCTTTTATGGATATGGTAAAATCTATGCTTTGCTGCTGCTTTCAATTTAGTAACCAGGGAATGCACATCCAGCATATGTAGTTCCATGCAGAGATACCTCTTGTTCAGCTTATTCAATTCTGGTGTTCCCTTAAGGTTAATTAATCCTGCCAAGTAGATACCCTCATGGGGCATGCTACTGTAAAGCAGGGGTGCTGCATCAGTACGGCTGTGCTGGGTACTTATGTAAGGCTCTGCATTGTCTCTGTACACATAGCTTTGGCAGCGAATTGTCATGGCTTTCTGTGCCTTTTCCCTGTGCTATTTACCATGCATCAAGTATTCAAAATGCTGCAGGGAGCTCTAAGACACAGGACTGCAATGTGCTATGTTTCATCAACTAGACTGAATTTAGTAAGAATTAGGAAAGTACATTCAGCACCTTAAAAATGGTCCTCAGCACTGTATAACAAATTACAACCCCTTATCAGCTGCATTTTTTCAAAGAGGTATAAACAAATTGAAAACCTTACCTGCCTCCCAATTTAATCCTTTCACATTCTGGTTTCTGGCTGCTTCCTGTTCATAAACATTTGTCCACATTACATTTGGCCATTCCCGTGTGAAAACTGGTCTGGGTAGATGAATTTTCAAATATGCTGTGAGTTTGCATCTAAGTGCTTCTTTCCTAGCCTTGGAAAATATGTGTTTATTATGGTAACAGCTATGTTGTGTTCATCTCCAAATGGGGGAAAAAAGACGTCTTTCAATCTGTATGCAATTCTCTTTCCATAAATTTCCACAAGTTAGAATTTTATTTCATATGTTGTCATAAACTAAAGAAGTTTTGTGTTTGTGTGAATCCCAATTCAAAGCAATCTGCAGTTTCTTGTAAGATAATGGCTGCCCTGGGCTTTTTTAGAGAATGCTTTTCTACTACTTTCTTAAATTATAGATGAAGCTTTTAAGGTGATAATGTTTGTGATGTAGTTTAGTAATTTTTAATTCGTTTGTATGATGATGGTAATTGAAAGGAAACTATTCCCTAGAGTACAAAGCAAGAATTCATACAGCAATAAAGCTCCTACACACTGTGTGTTACTGAGAAAGTGATTTGATGTATTAATCCAGTCAGACCTATTTCTGTTGCTAATATATTACTCTTATATAAAAGGGATTCATTTAGTAGGCTCCTTTTTTATATTGCAGCATCTAAACACGGTCTGTTAATCTGGCAGACTCCACTGAGTTTGCACGGAGAAAGGAGCCTGTTGGCAGTTCCGCGCTGCCCCACCGTGCCGTGTCTACCAAGGCGGAGCTGGGGAAGTCCAGTGTGGGCTCTGCCGCCCTCTCCTGGGAGCCGAGCCCGTGACCCGCGGCTCTGCGGGTCTTCCACCCTCCAGTTTGCAGGCAGCTTGATTGGCTGTATTTTAGCAGTGCTGGTTCAAACAATTCACCCTAACATGTACAACAGACTACTTCAAATCCGACTTGATCTCAAGCCATGTTTTAATCTCTGTTTAATACTCCACCTGTGTGCCAACTCATAGATCACATCTCATTTATTGGGTGGCATGGAAGTGCCTTTCAGAAATGTTTTGTACTTGGTTCTTTCTCATAAGGTTGTGTTTACATCATTTTAATTGACCTGGCCAGGAATTTGCAATCAGAAATTGTCCATCAAGTTTGTGTACTGTCAAAGAGAAAGTATGAGGTTTATTTTATAAGTGATCGGAAGATCTTGCAATCACTGCAGATTTCTGAAGCATGCTAGATGTAGTAATTCTCATCATTAGAATCAGGAATATGTAAAAGTATTTGGCTTGTCCTTGGTGGCCTAGTTATTTGTGTATGTGAAAAAGGAAACATGAAAGTTTTTTTTGGAAAGACCTATGCTCCTAAAAAAACACACACGCTTTACTTAGCACAGTGTGTATTATAGATTCAATTTTTAGAACAATGTTAAAGATAACACACTGAGAACAGTCTGGTTTATTTCTTTACAGTGTCTCTCAAGAGCTTTCAGAATTTTCCTGGCTATTCTGTGTATATTGGATACTGATTTTGCACAGGGCTTCTCATTTCCTAGTAACGTGCCTGTGGTTAAAAGCAAATTTCAGTTTCACTGCAAATTTCAGTTTTACTATTAGAAACATGATTAGGAAAGTGGTCACACTGAAAAAAAAATTAGAAACATTACAGAATGAAAGCACCAACCACATGATTTAGCATGTCTAAAATGTTTTTATAATATTTTCCTATTTGTAGACACCATTGCCAGAACAAGAAGGACCATCTACTG
This sequence comes from Cyanoderma ruficeps, assembly GCA_008694505.1. Classification (NCBI taxonomy): domain Eukaryota; kingdom Metazoa; phylum Chordata; class Aves; order Passeriformes; family Timaliidae; genus Cyanoderma; species Cyanoderma ruficeps. Next base: position 18,736,652 of record VZDJ01000594.1, read on the forward strand.
GTACAGTAGGAACATTTGAACTGATGAGTTCCAAAGACTTAGCACATCAGATGACAATTTATGACTGGGAGCTCTTCAACTGTGTGCATGAGGTATGAGAATCTATCTATTCAGCAGGTTAGACTCTATTAGAAAGAGTTTAATTGTACATGGTAGGTTTGCACGTTATTTCCAAACCCTTCTCTAAGCTTGATTTTCAAAAATTCTACAAGAAAGCCACTTACAAGTTTTGAAAGTATAAGAGATTCTTAATTTTATAGGCAAAATAGAAAAATAAAGACTTCTTCTGGACATGTGCTGCTTGTTGAATTACTTTTGTTTGTTTTAAGGTATGAAGCTGTTTATATATAATCTGTAGTTACACTTTTACTGTGCCTCAGTTATTGTACTCTGGATTTGTAACCTGAATCCTTGTAATCTAGGCAGCTATAAATGTAAACGGCAGAACAAATTTCAGGCTAGATACTTACCTGGTCATTATTAGCCTCTTTCCTCTGTCCAAGAAATGCAACTTCAAAAAAAAAAAAAATCCAAACTGTTTCTCTTTTCTAGCTGGAATTGATTTATCACACTTTTGGAAGGCACAATTTTAAAAAGACCACGGCAAATCTGGACTTGTTTTTGAGAAGATTCAATGAAATTCAGTTCTGGGTGGTCACTGAGATTTGTCTTTGCTCTCAACTCAGCAAGCGTGTTCAGCTGTTAAAGAAATACATTAAGATAGCAGCCCAGTAAGTATACAATCACATGGGAGCTGGAAGTGGGCTTTGGTATAGTCAATGTGTTTTTATTTTCTCTTTTCACACAGAGTAGAGGTTAAAACATTCTGTATTTGTTAATTCTGTCCATTTTCTTATAGGAGTGTATAGAACCTTGTTAATATATATTCTTCTTTCCTGTGCCACTCTCCATTGCTCCTTGATCTGTGATCTTTTAAGGCCATGTTTGTACATCAGATTTGTGAGAAAATATATTTCAGTTCTTTAGGAGAATCCTTCATTTACCCTTCCATACATTAGCAAATATTAGTACATGAATTAGTAAATATTAACAAAATTGAGCCTCATTTTCCTGAGAAGAGAAATGTTTCCGGTGCTGCTCAGGACAACAGTTCTCAATTGCCCCAAGTGGGAAAACCAGGAGGGGAAAGTAAAGAGATATAGCATGGAGATGATGACACTCATGTTACTTTCATTCTGTTTGGGACTTGCAGCAAGTTTGCTGATGATACAAAGTGTAGGGTCCTGCACTGGGGAAGAGTAAACCCAAGTAGCAGAACAGGTTGGGGGCTGAGCACTTCTGCAGAGAGGGACTGGGACTGTTGGTGGATGACAAGGTGACCATGAACTGGTGGCCCAGTTCATGGTCACCTTGTGGGATCTGGCACCAGTGGGATCCTGGGTGCTTCGGGAACAGTGTGGCCTGCAGGTCAAGGGGGCTGTTCTTCCCCCTCTTTTCAGCCCTGGTGAGGCCACATCTAGAATACTATGCCCGGTTCCGGGCTCCTCAGCACAAGAGACACAAAAAGCTACTGGAAAGGGTCCAGTGGAGGGTCCGCAGAGATGATATGGAGTCTGGAGCATCTCTCATAGGAGGAAAGCCTTCAAGAGCAGGGCCTGTTCAGCCTAGAAAAAAGTAGACTGAGAGGAGATCTCATCCATACATTCATATATCTTGAAGGGTGGTGCCAAGAGAGTAGTTCTAGACCCTTTTCAGTGCTGCCCAGTGACAGGATGATGAGCAAGGGCCTTAACCTAAAACACAAGGACTTTCACCTCAGCATGAGGAATAAATTTGTGTTGAGGGAGGCAGAGCACTGGAGCAGGCTGCCCAGGAAGTTCACAGTGTCTCCCTGTCCATAGAGACATTCAAAAGCCACCTGGACACATACCTGTGTCACCTGGTCCAGGTGACCCTGCCTTGGCAGCAGGGTAGGACTGGATGATGTCCAGAGGTCCCCTCCAACCCTAATGATTTTGTGATTCTGTGATTTTTTTTTCTAATACTTTTGTTTTAAAATGCAAAATATGAATGTCCTCTTTTGTTACTAACTGCTGGGTCTGAGGTTGGATAGCAGGCATTCTTTCTGTCTTCCTTTACTCCTATCCAAATTTAAACTGTTTGGAACCTGCATGCCAGAGATGTTAGCCTTGACTCCCTAAAGTCAAGAGCAGGGCAGTGACTGACTTCAGAGGGAGCAGGGGAATATACATGCCCTGCATAGGTCCAGATCTTTCTCATTGTTATACCCTCCCTCCCTTTCCAGCTCATGGTGTATTTGTTGCATTATTGCTGTCTGAAAAACAGTTTGCTGAGGTTTGTAGTGTTTGTCTACAGCTCTGGGCATTGTAACTAGAAGCCTTTAGACAATTCTACCAACAGAGATGATGTTACTTGCAGTTAAACCAAGGTTTTAACTTTTTTGCATCATTAAATGGAGTTGTGTAAAGGAAGAGATTACTATTGCTGCTGTCATGGTGCCCTCCTCCCAGTTAGTAATTGCACATAGCTAAAGTCTGTGTCCACATCAGAACAGGGGATCAGTGTGGCTCCTTCCTCCAGGACACCCTGCTCTGCAAGTACCAGCTTCCCTCTGGGTGCTACTTTGCGCCCTGCAGTTGGATAACGGTTGGCCAAAGCTGAAGATTTAAAAAATCTGGTGTTGGGCATGCAGGATCAGTTTTATATTTAGAACAGAGGACAGAATTTACCTCTTTAGTTTCTAAAAATACATCACATATTCCATTATCTCACTGCGCAGCGCAGGAGTGGGAAGCAGCTGCCGGCCTGGCGGGCTGTGCCCAGGAGAGGGCAGTGGCACCTACACAGACGCCGGGGTCTTTCCCAATCTCAGACATGAAATGGGAAAGTGTTGAAATGTGGCCATTAAGACACAATAGTAATTTCCTTAAACGCTTGAAATCAAGTATCCTAAAAATTACAGTTAAATATCTCCTTAATAAACTGCCTTGGCCTGCGAGTTCCTTGGAGTCATGGATTTAATCTTGTGCTATTTACAACAGCCTGACAACCTCTTGTTTGCTTTCATGTTTCTGGTATCACTACAATGCTAAAAATAAATAGCTAAAAGCGGTCTGCTCTGCTGGGTCCTCTTTGTCTCCCAAAAGCGGAGAAATCTGAAGCACAAGATTTTCCTCTGTAAAAACCAAGAAGGCAGGTTTAATTCCAGCCGCTGGAAAGGCGCTGGGAAGTTTTGCCAGGCTGCCGCCCTCTGTGCAGTGCTGCCATGGTAACAGCTGCTACACATGCACTAAAACAAACACAAAGTGCACCGAAGTTAGAGAGGAGAAAAAGCCCAGACCTTGAAGCAATATCTTTGAGGAAGTTTTGCCTGTGAAGATCCTTGAGACCTAATGAGAACTTTACCCTTCCTAGAAGTACTAGACTCATTAGAAGAGTGTTCAGGGAGAACAGCTCAGTGCTGCACTATTAATCTTAGGCATGACTGGTGGTAACGAGATGCCTTGCACGTACTCATTTTCAAAGATAACTGCTACTGAGAAGCTTTTTTCGGTTCTGTGGCTTGAGGTGTAGATCCCATTGCAGAAGGCACATCATGTTGTGTCTGCCGCCCCGTGCACCCTTGATGTGTGCTCCCAGTATGTGCAGGCAAGCGCAGGGCCAAGTGCTTGCTCCAAGTGCTGTGCACATGTGCTTTCAGTTCCAGGAGCCAGTGTCGCTTTAGCATCTGCTGGAAAAGGATGTAGAGGTTACCGGGTTCATCTCTTTTCTCCAACTATTGTAGGAATAAACTTTCAAACAAAGGGAAGAAGTGAACTATATTTCCAACAGTGAGTTCTTCCCATATTAATTGTCTAAGAAAGGCCTTCTGGGATGTGCTTGCACATACTCTTACATATATCTGGAAATGCAGTTTGTGTATATTTACTCTTTGCAGCTATATCCACAGGCTATTTAGAAGCCTTCTTGTGTATCAGTGTACTGAAACACTTTCATTCAGTTTTTGAAAATCATTCTTTCCATACATGTGCATATTTATAAGCCAAAGGAACCTGTGAGAAATTTCTGAAGTGTGTGTTTATAGAGAAAATGCCAAGATGAATATGCTTGTGTAAGTACCAAGAGATTTTAACCACATACACGTTTGTTTTGGAGACCAAAATGTGTGTGTGTGTGTGTGCATGTTTGCTATTCATCCTAACAGGAAGATTTTTCTGGTACAGTCCATTGTGTGAGGCAGAGGGATCTCTGCTCTGAGGGGGTAGATTGTGGTGCTTTAGAGGATCCACTTCTGGACATTTTACATGCAGTTTATATGCAGCAAAGCCATGCAACACTGTTTCTAGTGCTTCACAGGGGTCCTTTATCTGGAACCGAACTATTTATTATAGACCCTGTAGAATTTACAGAATATCTGGGGTAGAACATCATGTATCTAGATGGATTTTAACTGGGACTTTGTCAGATTGTATTGTTTAACAGGGTATTTAGCAAAACATTTCTTCTTTAATATGAAGATAGGTTCAAATTAAATATTGCAGATACCTACTGCAGATACCTATTGCAGCTGCCTACTTTCTTTGAGCACCGAGTGCTGTGTGTTACTAATTATTTTACCCTGCCATAATTTATTCTTAATCCTGTCATGGGCTTTGGACAGATATCCCTTTATGGATTTACTTGTGCCTAGGGAAGAGGTTATCACTGACAGTCTATCCTGTCTGCTTTTCATTCTTATCTCCTCTCAGATCCACTAATGAGGCACTCCCTGACCTGGACTAGTAGATTTAAATTGGTATAGCTTTAGCATTTCAGTTTATCCTTTCTACCCTTGCTCACTGTTGCTCATCTGGTGTGGGAGAATTTGTATGAGCAGCTCTGCCAGAAGATCTGAAAGGGCAGCAATCTCCCAACAGACAGACCAGCATATGGGAGAGATCATTTATTCACATGCTCAGGGTTCACACAGTGCAGACACAAGTGAGGCCAAGATCTAAAGGACTCACCCACTCAATACATCCAAGTCTGGTCGAATGGAGGTACAGAAAGAATAGAATGGTATGGATGATGGAGAATAGGATGATCTGGCAATTATGGAGTCACACAGTAGGATGAGATGATTGTACTAATTTTGTCTGAAGCTAAGGATACTTCAGAGGAGCTAAGAGCTTCAATGATGAATAAAAAAATATGAGAATCGTAGATTGAATCTTGTTAAAGTTTTCTTGGTATATCACAGAATCATAGAATAGTTTGGGTTGGAAGGGACCACAAAGATCATCGAGTTCCAACCCCCTTGCCATGGGCAGGGATGTCTTCCACTAGACCGAGTTTCTTAATGCCCCATCCAACCTGGTCTTGAGCCCTTCCAGGAATGGAGCATCCACAGCTTCCCTGGGCAGGCTGTTCAGTGTCTCACCACATCTTAGTAAAGAATTTCTTCCTAATATCTAAACCTATCGTCTTTCAGTTTAAAGCCATTCCCCCTTGTCCTGTCCCTCCGTGCCCTTGTCATAAGTTGCTCTCCAGCTTTCTTGTAGGCCACTTTAGGTATTGGAAGGTGCTCCGAGGTCTCCTTTGGAGCTTTCTACAGCCTGAACAATGCCAGCTCTCTAACCCTGTCTTCGTAGCAGAGGTGCTTCTGTTCTCTGATCATCTTCATGGCCCTCCTTTGGACTCACTCCAGCAGATCCATGTCCTTCATATGTTGGAGCCTCAGAGCTGGACACAGCTCTGCAGGTGGGGTCTCACAAGAATAGGGTGGGAAGTCACCTCCCTTGACCTGCTGGCTATGGTGCTTTTGATGCAGCTCAGGACATGGTTGGCTTTTGGGGCTGCAAGCACATATTATCAGCTCGTGTAAGATTCTTGTCCACCAGCACCCCCAAGTACTTCTCCCCAGGGCTGCTCTCAATCCATTCTTTACCCAGCCTACGTTTATGCTTGGGATTGCTCTGGCTCAGGTGCAGGACTTCACACTTGGCTTTGTTGAATTTCATGAGGGTCACAGTCCCACCTCTCAAGCCTGTTAAAGTCTCTCTGGATGGCATCCCTTCTCTCCAGTGTGCTAGCTGCACCACACAGCTTGGTGTCATCAGCAGACCTGCTGAGGGTGCACTCAAGCCCACTGTCCATGACAACTGACTAGAGATGTTAAATCCCAACAGTCTCAATGCCAACCCCTAAGGAAACCCACTCACAGCTGAAGAAACAGAGACTGAGGTGCTGAAATTGGAAGTTGGCATATCAGTTGAGAAAAGAGATTATTTGCAAAAACCCAGTGAAATAGTTTTGTGAGGTTTTTTTGATAGGTTTTGTTCTATCTCTTCCCTTCCTGTTAAGTCACTGATGCAGACCCAGCTAAGCAGTTGTGTTGACTATGCCCATCAGATTGTATCTAGTCTTTCATATGGCATGTTAGATCTTCCATAGTAGTCAAGTACATGTTCCAGTTTTTCCTGAGTGATAGCAAAATCCTTCTTTGCATTAGAGATGGAGTGTGACCTGGAGCTCCTTTTGCTCAGGACCTCTTTAATGATGCTAGTAACAAATGGCCGTTCTTTTCCTGAAACATACTAGAAGTTCCAGAATCTCTAAGTAATAGAAATCCTATACTGCAGGAGAGGTCACTGGCATGGGGCATCTCTAGACAGCTGGTCTTCTCCCCTTAAAAAGACTGGCCCCATAAACGGCAATGAAAATTGCCTAAGGAGAGCTTCAAGCATTCAGAAGCTGTTCAGAAGCTGTCAGCAAGTTCTGCAGGAAATATGGTTATAAACAGTTGTTTCCACTCTTTCTGGTATCCCTTGGGATTGAATTGAGCCCTGTTTCAGGACTGTGTTTCTGGGTGGGGAATTGCTTCAAAGACTAGAAGTTCTTGCAGAAGCTGGCACCCAGTGTAGTAGAAGAAGGGAAGTCATTTTAGGAGGGAAGGGAAAGAAGCCTCCCGAGTGCGGTGAGGTGCTAACACTTTGGTGAAGAGGTGTCTGCAGCCATGCTGGCTAGGACTGCCTAAATTCAGTCACTTCTAAGCTAGATGCCTGGGTTCAACTCTCTTAAGGTTGTCATAAGTACTGCTCTGACCGATATATACAACTTAAAACCTGGCCCTTTGTGTTTCAGCTGTAAAGAATACAAAAATCTGAATTCCTTTTTCGCTATTATTATGGGACTGAGTAATGTTGCTGTGAGCCGTCTCTCATTAACGTGGGAGGTAAGTCTTGGCTAAAATCCTGTTCCGGGAAGCTTGATGGGGACTTGTGCTTTTAGTTAGCAAAAACCTGAATCGGGCCTTTATTATTGATAAAGCTAGATGTACTAATTCAGCTCCTGATCATAAGCCTTAGCTGAGGTTGACAGTACTTATTAGTAAGGCAGTATACTACACCCACGGACGTGCTGAATACTCACAGGAGTTAACAAGAGTCACAACAGCAGCTCCTGTTGCTGAGCTGAAGTGCCCAACAGGATGAGCAGGCTAGCCAGCTAACCTCTTAGATCAGCCCATCCTCTGTGTGCCTTTACTTTACTGCTGGTTCAGTGAGATTACTCCACTGATAATTCTCTTAAATTCATTCTCTGTTTAGACATATTATTTTCTGATCTCCACAGGGACTCTCCTGCCCTGTTAAAATGTGGGTTTGTCCTAACCGGTTCTGGTTTTCTCTCTGACATGCATTTCCATGCTTACTGTCAGTTTGGTCTTCATTCTCAGGGCTTCCACCTGTTTCTGTGGCTTTGCTCTTTTGTATATGAGTGTATAAAAAGGGTGCAGTGTCCAGCACACTGTAACCACTGAGAACATACCGGTTATCAAAAGCAGTACAGATTTTAATGTGCATATATTTTGTTGATTAGAAATTAAAAATGATTAGCATGACTGAGGTTATTGATGCAACTGAGAGCAAAATTTGAACACCTTTAAAAATGTGCTCTGAAACAGGAGATCAGACTAACACATCTGAGAGTACACCAGTCCTGCTTTCAAAAGTACATGTGTCATATACAATCAGTGCTACAGGCAAAGATTTTCTGAAAATAACGACCCTTCATTTGGCTACTAAGAGGAGCTGGGAGAGCTGAGACAGTACAGGACTAGAGAAGAAGGAATTGAATGTAAATATTATATACAGCAATCTGAAATAGGCACCAGTTCTGAGCTGGGGGGGCACAGATCATTTGTACATGTGGAGGATTAACTTGAGATCAAGGAAATGTTATTACACTCTGGTTCTGTTTGCCAGATATATACAGGAAATACTTAAAGACAAACACACTAAGACCTGATTTTTTTCCTATATTATCATGCATTTACATTAGTTGCATGCAGAAATTAGATATTTGCAGGTGCAAATGTCCAATTATACCACTTACTTCACAAATACCTAATCTGCATGCATATGCAAACTAGGCACACAGTTGTTGACACACATCATTAAAAATTAGGCCCTTGCTGTGGCACAGTGTAAATAGCTTGCTAGGTTATGCACTCCAAATATAGAAGGTATTGCAAAAAATAATTTCTGCACTATAAATCTCTATTAATTTTTACTGTTATCCACTGCTAATAGTAGTCCGAAGAATTCAGCAAACACAGAGAAATTTCTTACTAAAAATAACTGACATATTCTGATCGCACGTAAAAAATACAGTGATCTCTGAAACTGATTTATAACATACCTTATAGTCTTTATAGTAAAGTTATTTAATCTGTATAACAATATGCATGAGGGGGAAAGAAAGTATTTAGTAAAGCCCATCTCATCTTAATCATTGCATGATCAACTGACCATTATTTATTTGTGTAGGTATGGTAGACTGAAAAAATATTCATTAATTTGTACCCCAGAAAGTGATAGAGGACCTTTGCTGCTGAGCTTGTCAAGAATTTTACCAATAAATGCATTAGCATGAGCAAAAAAAAACCTCCTGGAAATGCCCAGGCATGGATATGAATGTTTGCAAGGGCAGTTCATCATAGGTATGAATAATTAAGCTGATCTGCCACTACGCAAGCTGTGTTTAAATTACATTTTCAGATAGGCTATAATCAAGAATGTCCTGAAAGCATTCACATGAATTTCCACTTACATTCTGAATTCAGTGATTGCTACGTGAGCCAAACAAAAATCTGAATCTAAACATCCCAAAGGACTAAATTCAAGTCAGGGTTTAAATCAGGATCCAGGTTTCATGGCTGGTCCCATCTCTATTTTTAATCTGGTTGCTAGGAAACGTTGTATTTTAGATTAGCACATTGTTAGAAATATCTGGCAAAAAAAGAGCACTTTCCTGACTTAGGGCGTTGTAGAAGGAACTAGCATTTACAGTAAAATTACCGCACTGATCGGATTTAATTAAGGTTTGCTATTTTTGTTTTTATTAACAGAAACTCCCAAGCAAGTTCAAGAAGATCTATGCAGAGTTTGAAAGCTTAATGGTGAATAGCAATAGATCCCTTACTCTATGCACAATCTGAGATAATTCAGTTTCTGATTTGAATTCCTTGATTCAGAACATTTTATATGTCCTTGTTTGACTTTAAGAAGTTTATGATCCCATTTTAGAGCTGCTAAAACAAGTATGTATGACTAATAAATTATACTCTTAGGAACCTACTGTGAGAGAACTTATGTACCACTCAAAGTTAATCTGGGAATTCAGAAAAGCTTTATCACATGTTTTCCAATAGTACATATGGGAAATTCTATTTTTCAACCTGGATTTTTCCAGGCAATACATTTTAATGCTACAATATATGCAAAACTGGATCTGCAGCTGTAAGGGGGGAGGAAAAAATGTGTGGTTTCTTTTATGAAGAATGTTTTTTAATCATATCTTACCTCGCTGTTTGGCATGAAAAAATGTTTGTGTTTAGTGGCTGCATTCTCACCGTGTAACCAGTCTGGGAGAATGATCAAAGGTGTCTGAATTTGCAGATGCACTTTTAAAGTCAAAGGAAAAAAAAAATGTTTTTAATAAATGCCATGACGTCTGAATGAATGCATATAGAGTCTTGATACATATAATAGTACAGATTAGTAATTATTTGATTTCTCTTTTTTTGTAAGGATCCATCAAGAAACCATAGGGCCTACAGACTAACTGTAGCTAAATTGGACCCTCCAATAATTCCTTTCATGCCGCTGCTTATAAAAGGTAAGCTTGGATGTTACCAGAATTATTAACTTGAAAGCTATTTGTCAGATATTTGAAGGATAAGAGTAGCAGCAAGAAAAAGCGAAAATCAATCTCAGTGTGAGGTATGATCTTTTTCTATTATGAAAAGCATGACACAGAGACAAGAAAAACTGCTTTTGTACATCTGAATATCATACCTCAATTTATTAGTCTCAGAAATACTGCAAATTAAAACCTAAATGTTTTACTTTTACAGCTGCTACAATTTTTGTAAGGGTAGATAAAACATTCTGCTGTTTTTTATAGCCATGATTCATAAATGGGCTTTTTTGTGTCTTTTATTTCTATACAGACATGACGTTTACTCATGAGGGAAACAAGACATTCACTGACAATCTAGTAAACTTCGAAAAAATGGTATGTATGACATATTTGAAAGAAAACTTAAAAAGACCTCCCTGTTCACCTTTTCAAGAGTGAGCTTCTCAACAGTGACATCCAAGGCTAGAGAAAACGAAGGCAGGACCAAGACCTGGCAAAAATAGCCTGCATTGTACACAGAGCCTGGGGCCTCTGGTTTTCTGGAAAGCCTCACAGAGGTGGAGAATAAACTGCCCACTGAGCCATGCACAGCCAAAGTGTTTCCTAGGAGAGGGAGCATCAGGGGCAGGAAGCAGAGCTGTTAGTGACACTTTTTAACAGCCAGTTTGGGACCAACCTGGGATTTTAACTGTTCCTTCAAACAGGCCTGAACTGCCTCAGGCTTGGATAGTTCTGCATAGCTCCTTGGAGAATGAAAGAAGCATTGAAAAGACCTTGCACAACATCTTATTTTCTTTCCTTTGACAGATGAAAGGAGGCGTCTGTGGCTTGATTGCTTTCATAGTGGAAAGGGGAAGCAATGATAAAAGACTAGAGTATGCTCAAATTTGATATAAGTCCTGCACCTAAGCTGTTATCATTTCAAACACCATTGTCAAAAACTTCAGGCAGGCAACTTTCCATTGCAGAAGTCTCAAGTGAAACATTAGGCCATGTTCCTCATTAATGTGGTTAATGACACCTGTATCTAAGAACCTGTGTTAGCCAAACCCAGCTATGTCATCTGCACTGCAAAACCAAACCTGACTTACTGCTCTGGAAATAAAGAGTAAAATCACAGAATCACTGAGGCTGGAAAAGACCTCCAAGATCCCTGAGTCCAAGTGTTAGCCCAGCACCACTGAGTTCCCCAGTAAACTTGTCCCCGAGTGCCACATCCACACGCTCGATGAACACTCCCAGGCGTGGTGATTCCACTCCTTTCCTGGGCAGCCTATTCTAATGCCCGACCACCCTTACAGTGAAATCTTTTCTCGCATCCAATCGAAACCTCCCCTGGCACAACTTGAGGCTGTTTCCTCTGAGCCATTCAGCAGCCATGCTAGAGCATATTTCCTCTGGCACCTATATGAGCTTGTTCTTAGTAGTACAGTAATCAGAACCATTCCATTCCACTGGAGTTACATAACTCCAGTTATTTCCACTGCACTGTGGAAGTGTTTGTCTGACCCTCTAAGCACTGATAACTGCAGCGGGAAAAAGAAACTTCACAGAAAAGTGATTGTCACTCTAAGTGAATTCTCTTAGATTTTAATCTGTAACTCCAGGACAGTCTCTGTCCTTGGGTGAAAATATTCCTTTACTAAGATGAGACATTTTGTAAGTAAATGGCAGTGCTGATGTCTGAGTAAGGGCCTGACCACACTTTGCAATAATGGCATTCTGTAATTGCATATGCAGACTGTGTTGCCATCTCCTTCCAAAGGCCTTGAGCCTTCTACCTGCAGAAAAGGACTCTTTTTTTGGACTGCCTGTTCTAATTAGATATAGCTATTACAGTATAGATAGTAAATACTTTGGGGAACACAATGGGATCTCAGACTTGGTTGGAACACCTCCAAACCAGAAGGGTTGGCAGCTGCATTGCTAAAGCCATGGTTCTGTGGCTGGCTCCAACATCTTCACCTCACTTGGCCTTTTTACAGAACCCGAGCCAGAAGAACCAGTACATCCACTGGCCTCAGAGCTCAGTGCTTCAAGCTCTTTATGCCTGATTTTGTGTAAAAGCCATTACAGGAGGGAGGAGCTCTCCTGTAAGCACCTCGCATAGACAGAAGTTCAACACAGGCTTGTCATTTAAGAATACTTCTGCACCACTCTGTACCACATTTTGGCACTTCCAAGGCCAGGAGTGAATTTTATAGCAGCTTAAACTGATCTATGTCTTAAGTTGCTGCAGGTCGGTCTGCTGGTATGCTCATTGTCTTATCTTCAAAATAATGTTACCCCAAGAAAAGGAGTTTACTACTGGCATCCAAAAGTTTTAAATAATACTTTACACTGCAGGAATGTAGCACCAATAATCGGAGTTTTGATTATTTTCTTTAGGAGAGGAATGTGAAGATCAGTTAGTGTATTTTTGATGCTGCATATTTTTTAAGGAATCAGATGTCTCATGTTCCTCAACTCACCAGAAAGGGAAATATTCTCTTTTTTTAGTATTCTGAGCCTTTCTTCAGTTGGTACTCTACCTAAAGCTCACTCTGCTTTTTCTCCAGGCCGTACTACAAGTATATCTTTTGTATTTTTTTTGTTCTTCACTAGCTCTTCTGCATGCTTCTGTGGTGCTTTCACTGTGTCTCTCAACCCATAGCTGTTCAGAGCAACCTGTATTCAAATTCCACCCACATAATTCATTCAAAACCTACTGTGGACCTGGCAGTTTTTAGCTTTTTGCATGTGTCATCAGGTCAAGCAAAGAAGAAAAGCCTACTGTTAAACCTCAGTCTACTGCCGCCTACTTTTGTTAAACTTAAAACTGTCATCCACACATAATTGCCAGATATTAAACTTGTAAAGACAAGACCACTCAGCCAGATAACTCTCAGATAAATTCCCCTCTCTTTTATATAAGCCCAAGGTGTTTTTGTGATGTTACTCTGCCATTTTCAGGAGAAAAGTAGAAACCCGATTTGCTCACAGGAATCATGTCCTGCCATTTATTGTTTCTGTCTGTTTGTTCTGCTGCATGATGTTCTGTCACAAGCAGATGGAGATTCCTTAGAGTATTACTGGGAGCCACTCTTACTGACATTTCTGAAACATCTTGGTTCTTTGGAAGATTGTTTCCTTTTATGTTTGCTGAAGTTTATGAATAAAAATATCTGGGTAGTTGCCACTGGTGGCGCCACTTGCCATTGGAGGAGGTGGGTCCCTTCGATTCTCATGTAAGCACAGTGATGAAACTGAGAACAGCCTCTGGCATCGTGTCTGCATTCTCACCACAGAGCTCTGATCCCGACAGCTGATGTGCTGCTGACAACTTTATTCCTGTAACTGGCAGCCAAAAGTAGAAGTTTGATCTAGTGGCATCTCTTCAGCTGAAACAGCTTCCTTTAAACCTTTTCTGTTTTGTTATGTTTCTGTTATTTATATTAAATGATGCGTCTTAAAACATGCAGGAGCTGTCAGGCAGTGTCTGAGCCAGGAGCTCCCTGAGTGCCAGAAAAAGCAAGGCCTGATTTCCTAAATATTTGTGTTTCGTGGCTGCTTGAGCTCTGCTCAGATCCCTCCTCGTGTCTGGGGCATGTGTTGTTTCTTCATGGCTGGGGAATTCTGTGTGAATAGGCTTTTGTCATAACATAGGAACTTGCACTACAGCCTTTTTCCTGAAGGAGACAGGAGGGCACTTACACAATCTTTCTCTTGTCCACAGTCATCTGTTTTCACAGAAAATTGGTAGGAGCTTTCTTGTGTTTGAAAACTCTGGGTTCTTTTTTCAAATTGAACAAAATTATCTAGAGAAGAAGGGAAAAACAGACAGATGGTGTTGAACCACATTAGCCTGGTCTTTTTTAGCAGCTCAAGCTAACAAAGAAAAAGACTCAGTCAATTTTTTCCTGCTAGGCTTTCCTATATATTGATCTTTTCAGTGGTGGAGTGACAGAACTGTGGTATTGGCAGTAGTAGGGGGACATCACTCTGCAGAGCATTGCTGAGCTTTACCTACTGCTACCTGTGTGACTGCCTGCTCTTTCTTCCCCTTCACCATCTCCTGATCTTCACAGATGCCTTATCTGGAGGAGGCTGGGAGGAGTGGGAGGACAGGGACATCTAGCCAGGGAAGAGAGTAACCATATGTGGCAAAGCCTCAGCTGTGGGTAAAGAGGGAAGTTTGTAAACAGACCCATTTGGTTTGTACAAGATGTGGGTAAACAGTACTGAACATGTCAGAAATAGGGATGCTCTTATTCTTCGTATTTGCACTGTATTTGTGCTCTTCACTCATGCCATTGCATGGGGCCTTAAAATCCAGCCTGGAAAATGCTATTTATACATTTGTCAATAAGTAGACAAAGTCCTCAAGTAGCCTTCAATAGCAAAAAAGACATGGTTTCAGAGAAGTATTGATGGTCTTTTACTTATGTCACTGCAAGAAGCTGATGGGGAGAGGTTGCAAGCTGTTTCCACTGTGGTGTTGCTCAGGTGTACATTCTAGTTTGGCATATATGCCTTCACACCAGACTGCCTGCATCTCTTCTCCCCTGGTGAGTTGACAGTACCTGTTAGTTGTAAGTGTGCCTTTAGAAAACTCATCTATGTAATAACTGAAGATGTATTATTGTTACAGAGGAGCAAAACTTGTAAAGCTTTTTAAATACTGTAGTTTTAGTTTGGCAGGTGGGGAACATTTTGAGAGCTGCAAGTACGTGAAAGATACAAAGGAGGCTGCAAACACAATTAGTTTGTGATCTAGAATGACTCTCCTCTCAGGTGAAATAGCACCAGTAGTAATAGTTTCTGTGAATTCTGTATGATTTAGCAGATACAGGATAACCTACAACCTGCAGCACGTGGCAGTATACACCATTTAAGTGACTGCTTTTATAGCTATGTATTTAGAAAAAAATTTACAAGTGCTTTCCTAGAATTAGGTCTTGGTAGGGAAAGAAGAGAGGAGAGTGAGGAAAGTATTGAGCATGACTCTCCTTAGGGACAGGCAGTATTTCATACTCTTGACCACTTACTGATTTCCTTTTTTTGAAACCTCAGCTGCATAATTGCACTCTGCCAGTACAGAATTTTGTATTCATAGACAAAGGGAAGATGTAGTTATTTGGGAACTTTATCAGCACCATTTCTCAATCATCAGAGAGCCTGAACAAAGATTACTTTCTGTGGCACCTTCTCCATATGACATTACCCAGCGTTATCTCAGGAATAACACCTGTAGAGGGAGCAGAAGTCAGGAAAAAGTTCTGAAAGTGCTAACCTGCCAATGCAGCACAGACAGTGCCATGGTGCTGACCACTGATGCTTCTTTTTGTCAAGTCTCTTCACCCTTCAGGTGCGAAAAGAGGATTAGAGAATTTGTGCATATTTGTTTTCAGGTTTTGTGGAGATGAACAAAAGGGAATTCACACTCTTATCCATATGCAAAAAAAAATAAAAGTGCATTCTCTATTTTTTGGAACATAAAGATTATGCAAAAAGTGTGTGAACTAAAGCCCTTAGTAATTTTCAGTGGCATATATGAATATTTATAATATTTAGCAACCTGGGTTTGGAATGGATTAGAAGATAATGTGCTGGCCTGCTGCCACAATTCCAGACTGTAAAACTTGAAAGGGTATTGTTGTGTATACACAGCATGCTGGTAGTAGCCATTACTTGTTATATTATGCAGTTGGTTCTATTTCAGAAAGATCCAAATTTAGGTTTGTATGGCTTTTTGATAGTGGCCTTGCCTAGCACTGTGAGTAAACAGAGATTAATCTTTGCAGGCATTGACTAGAGGTAATCCTCTATTTGAAGAAAACCTGTAAGGAGCAGGCAATTAAACTTCCATCTGAATATTTTTTGCTGTACATGTTGCTAATTTTCTTGCATGAAAAGAAGACAATCTAACTTATCTATGAGATTCAGGAAGGGAAATTTCACTCTTGTTTCATAACCTGTTTTTCTGTTCACTTCATGCCTTACAAAGAGGAACTGTTAGGAGCTTAGACATTATGAGACAGCAGAACAGCACTTGGAAAAAAAGTAATTTGAAAAACAGCTCTTCAAAGAGATAAAATGCTTCAGAATCTCCCCACTGGCTTGTGATGCTGTCTTTGGGCCACAGTTTCTCCATTTCTTCAGCCTTGACACCCACTTCCTCATTAGTTTCTATTTCATCATTGCCAGGATACTTCTGAATGCACAGATTGAATCACATTAACCTCAGGAAAATGCAAAGGGATCCCTCAAAATGAAGTCTTTCAGCCAACTGAAGGAAGGCAGGCAGTTCAGCCTTTAACCAGAAGTCAGACCATTTCCACTTCCATTTTCCTTGCCTAGAAGAGCCCACATAATGGCAAATTTGAAAATAGCAAAAACTTTTTTAAAAACCTTCACTACGCACCCATAATTTTTCTTTCAGTACAGTACTGCATTACAGTATTTATTCTGAATGTTCTTTTTTTGAGAACAAATTCCCCACAAGAGAAAAAAAGACTAAAATTATTCCAAAGAACACTTTTTTTGGTAAATCTAAGTTTTCACATATGAAGCTAAATAATAATAGCTCCAAAGAGTATTATGAGATGAGGCTTCAAACACTTACAGGCATGAAAAATTAGCATGTGTTTTAACAATCCATCTAGAAAGCACATCAAGCAAAACTAGCTGTCTTCCTAAAAATGAAGTGTCCTTAGCAAAGCTTCCTTTGAAGGTAGACAGTCTTGAAACTTCATCATTTGGCTGGTGCAGTTCAACTTTATGATCTCTCCTCGAAACAGTTATTGTAGATGAGTATTTTTTGAACTGGTGTAAATCAAAATAGCAGCATGACATAACAGAGCCAAATATGAAGCCATAGAGGCGTGAAGCAATCATGTTTATATGCTTTTGTTGTTTTGATTCCCATTTGATTCGGTTAGACTGAAAAACCGACACTGTTACAGGCAGTGCGTTCTGTCTCAGCCCAGTTATCTCGAGTATTTTAGAAGTTCCATGGAAGTCAATGGAGTTTATTCACATGCTTAATGCTAAGCACCTGTGAGAATGTTTGCAAGGTAAGTGCCTTAGGAAATCTGCATAGTAATAATGGCTTGAAGAGGTATGAAAATTAACATAAGATAGAATTTACTCTTACTTGAATTATACATGTAGATACATACGACTTTAGGAACAACATAAGCAGATCCATATCCAGATTCCCTAGATCTTTTGGGAAAGTGTGTTTTGGAATTAACATATTTTAGATTAGTTTCGTTTGATAATACTAGGTGCAATCCACAAACATTTAGTACATGATCTATCTATAGTGTTTCTTACGTCGACCAACCAAGCCATTTTTGTACGCTTGACAGTACATGGAAATGTCTGAGATTATGCAGTGTGTATAAGGAATGTCTTACATTGGTGCTTCCCCCTTCTGGAAGGACAGATTTCACAAACCTATTTTGTTTGTAACTTTTTCATTTAAGGTTATAATTGTGATTTCATTTAAGATTATAATGACTTTAGAGGAGCTTATGCCCCAGGCTTTGTTGTTCAGTGGTAAGATATATGTAATTCCATTTTGTGAGAGCTTATGACTAACTAGCTCGTTAATCTCACAAAAAATTTCCATAATGTATGAAGCAGCCTGGTGAGAGTGTGCTGTGATAGAAGATGTAGTTGTTTTGGAACACAGACATTAGAGTCTGATAGGGAATAGCATTTCTCTCCTCTGTTTTTTCTTAACCTAAGCAAAAGAAACTGAAACAAGTGTTGTCCTTAAAACAGGGATTGAATCAAACTATCTAGCTAACTGCTGAAGTTTCAGTTTTTTGACATTATGTAGAACAACTAATTCTGCCCCATACTGGTGGGTGTATTAATTCTGTGGTGCTAATCACAGAAACCTATTAAAATTCTACAGTCCAGAACTAATGTTTTGCTTTATGATTTACCTTAATTTATTTTCTTAAAAACTATTATAAAATAACATCTGATTTATCACAGCAAATGTATTGATTGAAACTAAATTGAATGATGTCTTTTTCACTGAAGAGGAAGCACACACAAGAAGGACTGATGTGATTTCTGCTTTTTTTTGGTGAATTGTCAGTAGAAGGGTCCGCCAAAAGTGAATCCACTTTTCAAGTAGAGTTAGATACACTTGTGCAAAGTAGCACTGTATGACAAGTCTGTTTATGAAACTTGGCTGCAGGCCACAGTACTGGCAGTGGCCATCTCGCCTGTGAGCTGAGCATTCTGCCAGGGGAATCACCCTCACGTGCTCATGTACACTGTCATCCTCCAGGAGGATTGCATTTTAAACTCAAGTTTATATAAAAGGTGAAAGCTCTTTTAATTGCTGAATATATTCTAGAAATGGCCTTGCTGTTAGGAGCTGATGGTCTTTAAATTAACGTGTATATACTCCATGGTATTCCTTTTACTTTTTAATATAGTAAGATGTTATCAAAGAAATGCACATTGAAAGGGTTGATTTTCTTTCTTACTTAGGGCCTTTTACAGCATTCAAGCAAAGGGAAAGAGTTCTCTGAGCGCATGTAAATTATATTCATGCTTATTTAAAGCCTGTGTAAATGCAAATCACACCCTATATATGAAAGTATCAGCATTAAAATTATATTTTCATTCATATGACTGCTTTTATTGGCATGTGTCTTCACATTCAGGCACAGTTAGGTGCTTCGTTTAAATGATGATGAAATACAGTGCTTGTTCTCTGATTGCATCCCATCTTTTCCTTCCAGCGCATGATTGCCAACACTGTCAGGACAGTGAAATTCTGCCGAAGCCAGTCTTTCAGTAAGTGTGTTACAACATCTGTACCATTGGCATTACCATCGGTAGCTACAGTAATTATAACTAATTCTGTGTGTACCAGAACTGAAGAGCCTGCTTTCCAGTGATTCTTCCATGTTTGGATCCTGTGATGTTTCACAGGGCAAAATATCCTTCAGGAAGCTCTGATAAACCCCTTCTCCTCTATCTCTTTTCAACACACGTGAAAGAGCTAAATATCTGTGAGGTCTGTACCTATCTGTCAGATTCTATCTGTCAGATTAGAGCCAGTTGAAATTAGCCATTGGATTCAGAAGTGGTTGAGATAAGTCTGGCAGGCGGCGGCACACAGATACTTGCTTGGATGAATTCTGTTTTAATATGAAACCAGTCTGGAGACATGACCTTTATAAATTACATAACTGCACAAGGTGGTGAATTTAAAACCTGTTTGTCAGTATAATTACCAGAATTTGCTTGAGGTCATGTAAGATGACAGAGCTGTATGGTCAAACAGGCTTCTCTGTGGGTCTTGTCCCATCGAAGTGTTCTGTCAGTCTCAGTCACTTGGGCATTTCCTCAGCACTTCATCCATTTTGATTCACAGCCCCCTTCTTCTTCCTCTTTTTCAAACAACAGAATAAATAATATAAAACTATATTTTTATAAAAAAATAGTTTCTTTCCATATGAGTCAAAGCTTAACTGTAGAAGATATGTAGAAGTTTTTGTAGAACTGTAGAAATTAAGAGAGTTTTTTTTTTCCTCCACGATCCAGGATTTTCTGGCTTTGTGTCTTTATTTCGATGTATTAAGCATGGGTGAGACCTCCACATATTTAGAAATTGAAGCAGATTTTCATTATACATGATATAACAAAATGTCAGTATATAGATCTACTAGATCTAAATTCCTTGCTTTTTGTGTGTGTGTATGTGGAATGTATTGTAGATGCCTCAGTATAATTTTTTTGTTGAATTTAAGTTACCTAACTCATTACATTACATTACACTGTAAACCATTCCCTATGAGGCTGAAGATATTTAGAATTTAACTCGGTAGTATTCCAGTGCTGCTGGAGTAGGTATAATGTGGTTATGTTAAGTAATGTAAACAGTTAGTAAATTCTGAGGCTTGAATGGGGCAGCCACTAGGCACTACATTGTTACAAATATTTAGTACTGAGCTTGAAATGAGAATATTGCATGAAAAGAGGCTTCAATCAATTACCTAATTTTGAATCTGTGGAAGTTGCTGATTCAAAAGCAAATGAGCAGCTTTAAATTGTACTTGTTAGCTGTGTAATTTATAGCAAATGACTGATAAGGTGGTGTGTAAAACTGTAACCAAGGGCCATCAATTTTAGTAAATGTAGCCAAGGATGTCCAAGAGAAAAGTTAATTTTGGGGGTAGTAACCAGAAAGACTGTCAGATATGGAGGAAAGGTTTCAAAGAGAGCAATTTCTAAATATTTCCTTTTTAACTCACCAGGATCTAGTCTTTCCTGTGACAGCTTGTAAGCAGTTGTGCATTTTGTTCAGGCATTTGTCCATTTACGTGTATCAATCCTACATCATTTCTCTTTCACCAGATCCTGATGCAGCCCTAACTAATAAAAACCATCAGGATGTTCGGAGCTACGTGCGGCAATTAAATGTGATTGACAACCAGAGAACTTTATCACAGATGTCTCACCGGCTGGAACCACGCCGCGCATAAACATTCAGAGCAATGATGAGAAATGATCTTTTATCCTCTCAAGGTCACTTTTTAAGAACTTCACTTTCTCTGCTACTGCACTGCCACTACAAAAATAAGCAAAAACCTACTCTAAGGTCTTAGGCAACGCACAATGTACCGGCCTGCTGGAGAACTTTGGCTGAGGAAGAATTTATGCACTGTAGGTGTATGAGTGGTCATGTTGTGAACTGTTAATTCATCTTAAAGTGTAGTAAGTGATATCTCATATGGATTAAAAAAAGGGCAAAAGATAAAATAGAATAATTAGTGGGAAATGCACAAAAACTTATAACAGTTCTAAAGTAGGTAGTGGGTTCTTCTCCCTAATTAAGAATCTGTATTTTAGGATTTATGCTTCAGGTCAGGACCAAAAGTAATCATCAATTTACCTTGCTCAGCTACTGTTGACGTCAGTAGAAGATGGATGTAAGGATCTGATGAAATAATGTAGGTTCAAGAGTGGTCCAAGGTATAGTTCCATTCAGTGAAGACTTGCAAATATTTCCATTTTAAATACAACAAATACTAAGAAAAATTCCTAATGTTAATCATGCTATCTACTACTACAAGCAGTGTGGCCATTTCAGAAAACTGACAGGACTGAAAATATTTTGAATGATAAATAGATTAATCAGTGTTTACATTTTACTTCCTTTCTTTTTAAATTACAAATCAGGTTTTTGCAAAATTCAGTTAAAAAGTAAACTCATCAAAATCAATAGCATTAAAAGTAGCAAAGGACTGGTTCAAAAACAGCACAATATGCACAAATGGATTTCAAGAGAATATTTTCGTGGACATTAAAATCTTAAACTTCAGCTAGAATTAATCGTGGCTGGTTAACACATTTTCTGGTCTTACGCATTTACAAATATCTTAATTTTAAGCCAATTGTTTGCACTTTCAATAGACTGTAAATAAATGTCAATTCATTATGTTCTAGAATATTTATTTATGTAATAGCTATTGTGGCAAAATAATTCTGGTTTATTTATTTTATCTAGCATGTTATGAGAGTGCAGCTTTTGTCTTCACACTCGTGCATTTACATGTAGAAGTTGTGTGATCTATCTTTTCTGTAAATAACATGCAGTACTTTATTAAATGTAATTGCTGGAAAGGTTTAGTCACTGGCCTTATTTGCACTTTCAGCTTCATATCTGCATAAATACCAACGCTGCTAATTGGCTGATATATCAAACTTGGCTTGTCATTTGCTGGGCCTCAAACCCGCAGTTGTCCTTCGTGCACTGGGAGATGGACGGTGAGATTAAAGCCAGTCAGATCCGTCTCTGCCACGGGGCATGACAGTCTGGCAGTGACAGCAACACCACGGTCTGGTTAGCTCATTTGTTTCTCAGGAGAAAACATTTAAATTGGAAAGGTTTAAATAAAGAAGGGATATATTCTTAATTTTAGCTATCAGACGAATTTGTCCTGCTCAGTCACTAATGTGAGCACTACAGGTTGTCTTATCTTGGGTAGGATTTTACCTCAGTTTGGCAAACTCAGGACCTTGGCTAATGTGGCACTTGAGAGACCTCTGAGTTTGATGACCACAGGGAGGTCTCTCAGGGCCTGCTGCCCTGAAAGGAGAGGTGGTCTGCCCTGTGCCCTTTCCCCTCCTTAATGCTCCTGGGGATGGCTGTACTACTGCTGGGCAAGCCCAGATGACAGCCAAGTGCATGCCAAGGGAATGATGATGTTCAAATGGCAGAAGTCTTTCCTACTGCATTCACACTGGTTCTGTGCTGTGAAGCTGGATGTCATAAAACTGATTAAGCCTGAAATTAGAGGCTGCAACTATTATCTCATTATTAAGCTTCAAGAGATGACCTCATTGATATAGTCTACATTTTGCTTTGAACACAGAGTATATTTTTTTTGGCATTGAACAGGACTGTGTGGAATCAGTATACACATACAGATTTTTTTATCTATAAAAATAATTACATTCTTTTAGTCAAAACATAAATTCTGCAAAAGCTGAGAATTACTGGGGAAATGCTGACACATAGAACCACAATCTACTTGGTACCTGCATTCTGCAAAGGAAAGAATTACACAGTAAGACACATTCTGCAGCATGATGAAATAATTTATTTTAACTTTGCTGTCTGACTAGAAGTTCAAGATGATTCAGAGGAATACCAGCTAATAACATAGAGACGAATTTGTATCTTATTATTTCAAGTGAGAAATATTTATTTTCATTTGTGCTGTTCAACTAATATACTTCATATGGCTTTTTCAGATACAGAATCTTCCCAGAAGCAAAGTATGCAGTAGAATAAACTACAGGGACACAATTAATTCAACAGGCATTTTTATCTTTGCAATCAATTGGTAACATTTCTGAATTCATGATTTTACTTATTCCAGGTTTGCTCCTATTCTTTGGACTTTCATTTATTTCTGTGTTAGCTGGTTTATCAAGCTGCCAAGTTTTGGGTTGGTTGTGCATATAGACCAATTCTTCATCCGTTTAGTATGTTTTTATCCCCTTGGTTTATTCTTTTCTTCTTTAGAACTTCTAACTGTTTTACTTATTTGTTGCCTGCAGTCTCTATTGTGTAGTTGCATCCCAGTGATACAAGGAGAGGTTTTATGGCACCTCCATATCAACAAATGAATGCAGTTTACCTACTCAATGAAACTGGTATCTGACATACTTTGATTTTCCAATAAAGGGTGCTGTATAAATAACAAGTGTTGCTATCTCTGTATCTAACTCATTCAAGTGGCTCAGATAGTTGCTGTGGTTCTGATGGCTGTCTACATACCCAGAGATTAGATGAATAAAACTACCTTCTGGCTCTAGGATCTGTCCTGGGCTTCCCTTTCTCCCTGTGTTGACTTTTCAACAGGAAGGCAGTTGTCAATATCTTGCTCTTGCTGTAGGAAGTCTCAGTGACTGTTGCACTAGAGTGGAGAGTGAATAGGAACTCAAGAAACACTGAAATGTCAAAACATCCATCCTGACTTCACCCTGTGCTCGCAGCTGCGAGTCACAACTTGTTCCTGCTTCACTGAAGACACCCCCTTGCTGCTGGCTCTCAGGCCAGTCTGCAGGCCTGGCTTCAGGGAGTTGGGCAATCCCCAGCACCACTCTGCTCGTGGTCTATCCTGCTTTAGTTGCAGCACTTGGCCTGGTTTTGGCCCATGCCAGCTACCCCTGCAGGAGAGTGTCCAGCCATTACTTGTGGGGGATTTCCAGGGGAAACTACAGAGCTGTCTGTCCTGTCTCTGTCCCACCCTGCAGTCCTCCAGTGGGACCCAAGGTGCTCTGCACCTCCATCATACCATCATACTTGGCATGAACAGCATAAGTGCTGCAGCACAGCCCCCTCCTCATTGCAACACTGCAGGCTGAACAAATATAAACCTGTTTGAAATGATGGCTGTGCCTGAGGATCACAGTGCTGATATGGCTTGTCCCTGCTGCGTGGCCTCACGACCCAGAGCTCCTGGTCCTGTTTTCAGATGAGAGATGACCAAGAGGCAGTGTCCATAATAAATATCCACTGCTGGGAACCACTGAGCCAGGATGGTGACACCTTGGGTATTTTGGAAAATGTTCTGCATTGCAGGGTTTCACCACTGACCTTTTTTTGCTCAGGCAGCAGTAGAGAGCACAAACACCTCTGTTTAGGGCTGCAGAGCCTAAAGAGGCACAGGGTACAGCTCTTCTTACCCTGGCACATTTCACTATTGTTGATTTGTTAGGATTTGTTCTTTTTCTTAATGACCAGGCCCAGTGCTGACAAAGGCAGGAAACAAAGGTTAAATCCAGGGAGGCTTGAATCCTGCACACCAGGAAGCTACAACTGTTTGGTAAAGGCAGGATTCAAACTATTTTCCATTAACATCTTGTTCAAACTAGTTGGCCACAAAGATATGATAGTGCCAGATAAAAGAGTTCGAATGTATTTACAGGACTCTGCAGATGGAGGGTTTGGGTTCTTTCGGGGTTCTTTCTTCCTGGGTAAAATATTGTGAGAGCACACAGTCTCTTCAGACCAGGTACAAAAAGAGACAGAAACAAAACAAAAGAAAACAAAACAAAAAAA
>VZDJ01000594.1:18761414-18776062 GCA_008694505.1 Cyanoderma ruficeps
AAAAAAAAAAAAAAAACCCCACAAAAAAACCCCAAACCAAACCAAACCAAACCAAAACAAAACAAAAAAAAAGCTGCTTTTCAGAGACACTGGCAAAACAAGAAGTACAAGAAGTTTAAATATAATTTAGAAATCTTACAAAATAAGTTAGAAAGAAACCAGAAGATTAAACCTTCAGGGGTACAAAAAGAGAAATGAATTTTGCTTGGGAAAAAAAATTTAACAAAATTATAAATCAAAATTGTTAACACAGCTTCTTAGTAAGGTCAACTGCATAATATAGAGCACCTTAACCTCTTCCAGCAATTTTTAAACACCATGTAGCTTAAATAGACTACTTCTGAATTCAGCAGTATTTCTTCTGGGAGCTCTGAATGCAAATCAAGAGGTAATAGTAGAAGGAAATTAAAAGATGTGCTATTCTCATTTCATTTTTTGTACTGATAATAAGGAAAGCAGCATAGAGTGATACGGCAAAGTGAACCTCTAACTTCAATAGCTTTTCTTTCACTGTTAATCTGAAATGCATTACACTCTGCCTTTTCAAATAATCATAATGTTCTTTACTGTAGCCTGCATTAAAGTTTAGCAGGCATAAGCTGCAGCTGTCACCAGAGGTCAAGGTATTAGCAATCAAAGAAAATAATGACCAGATTAAAAAGTTATCATTAAAATTGCAAAACGAGAAACTTCTTTAGTAGCTTAGCTTTGGAGCCCTGCCTCCAGGGCTGCAGCTGTGCCCATAGAACCCCTGGCACCCTCAGGTGTCTCCCTATTGCAGTGTGGTGGGACTGGGCAGCCCTGGGCTGAGGTGATGACATTTCGCCTCAGTGGGCTGGAAGGAGCCCTCACCTTTCTGCCTCTCTTGGAAAGGTGCAGCACTGCCCCAAACCAATTCCCACACGACAGGGAGCTCTCGGGTGTGGCTGGTGGCTAAAACCTGACGTCAAGCTGCTCACTGTGGTCAGTGTTAGAGGAGTAAGTAAGCAGGGTACATGGCCGCACACCTTTACCTCACGCTGTCCAACAGCATGGAGAGACTGGCTCCAGCCCCACCTGCCCTGTGCACTGCTTTAGCAATGACAGCCCTCAGGCATCTTCTAACTAAGGCAGCAACTTGCAAATCCACAAAGGAGCATAATCCAACCATGGTCTTGGTGGTTTATGACTTGAGTGGTGGGGAGACTGCTGTAGAAGGGGAGATTCTTAAAAGGGAAAAAAGAGCATGTGCAGCTACAAAATCTATCACATCTAACTGCTGAAGGATATTTCACAAAGGGTTGCTTTTTAATAGGCCTGGCACTCAAAGGTAATTTCTGAATTCCAAATAAACTCAGAAACTGACATGATAATGCATAAAGAACGGATAATTACTGACGCAAATTGGAATATTTTTCTTGGAAACTCCATGTAATAAAAACGCGACACATGGGGGTACTGGTAAGAGCTTGACCTTTATTTCCTGGCCCTAATCCATTTGGGTCAGAGTGACAAAAAGCGAACCCTTTCTCACATGGTAGGGGTGAGCCAGTTGTATTTAATTTTTTTCCTCTTTTTGCTTTCAAATGCAAATAAAGGACATTACCAATGAAAATAATGATTGTAAATGAATACCTCAATTAAAGGAAATTTACATAAAGATACATAGGATAGAGGTGACAGTAGATATTCCAACATCCTAACAGACAATAATCCATTTCTTAATCAACTTCTGTCAATAATCATAAGCTTTCTGCTCTCCATGGTTTCCTCATTATAACACCACCTCTTGTGTTTTTAAATAGTTCTTTCTTTAGATGCTGTCCGAGCCAGCAAGTGAACCTGCTATCTGTATTTGCCGACTCTTTGTGTTTTTTCACAGGTGTACATTATTTCTGCACAGGACTACTGTCGGCAGCATTGTGGATGTTCTCAGATAACAGAGAGACAGTTTTGCCTTGGGTTTTCTTTAGATGTCCTCATTCTCTGTAGGACTGACCCTTGAGGGCTGCAGTACTGGCAGGTTGCTGTCTAGTGTCTGTTTGAAATACAACATTTCCTTCCATTTGTAATTCCTGCCCTAGTGTTTCTCCTGTTCCCCCTGTCTGGCATGTAACTCCTTTGTGGTGCTCTTGATCAGTTAGCAGTGTTGCCAGAAACTAGTAAGACCTTTGCAGGGATTTTTGTTTCCTTCCTGTCATAACTAGAAACTGTTAATAGTGTGCTTGTGTTTCAGGGGAGTTGATTACCTCTTGTTGGAATCACAGGAAAAGGGATTGAGATGATACAGCTAAACAGATTTATCTATAGTAACGGCTTTTCTGAGGCAGTCTAATATTATGGACATTTCCTGGTATTTTTTAATCTCTAAATACAAAGAGAAAAAAGATGTGATCTCCAATAGACAGAATAATGTCCAGTGGATTAAACAAGTAGCAGAAAATGTAAGCTACTGTATACTGCGGTACATCATTAAAAGGAGTTAAAATTTTCTTTGTAATTCAAACCAATTCCCTGCCAATGGTGGCCAAAACTTTCATGATTCTGGTACCTGCATTTATTTTAGAAAAAAGGTAAATTACATACATAGTTTGGTAATAATTGATTTTAATAAAGAAAATATTGTGTGCTTAAAATCATTAGTTGAAAGTTCTGTGTTGTTATCTTCCCTTGGTGGTCCTCAGAAGTGGTGGAATTGTGCCTGCCTCTCCCCAAACTCTCTGTGACTGAGCACTCTATTGGGAAAAAATTTAGAAAGAAATGAAGGGACTGTTGATTCAGTGGAGCTTGGAGTGATGTGGATTAGAAAACACAAATGGGCACAGCTACAATAAATTCAGTACAGCTCTAAAACAAAGAAAACAGTGTTAAGCTGTAGTACATTTTAGGGAAAAAATCTGCCAAAATTAGAACAACAAATTAAGTCCATTGGACCAGAAAATTTAATATAGGAAGGAGTATGAGCTATATATACACAATTAAAAGTATGTAATGAAATGGTAGCTGAGCAGAGTGGATTACAGCTGAGTATAATGTTTGGCTAAAAATTGTGGTGCCAGTAAAAGATAAGAAAACCATTCTTGTAAAACAATCAAGAATTGGATTTCTTGTTAATATTTTGCCATCTCACAGCTATCTCATTACTAATTACGTCAGCATTTTTGTAGAAGTCATATGTGTTTTTACACTGCACACATGCCTGATCAAAAGACAGTTACAAGATGTAACATGCCAGTTCTGAAAACCATTGTGCACAAAGCAGGTATTTGATCCACACCCATTGCACATAAGTGTATTCTGCCACATGTCTGTATTTAATCATTCTGGTCTATGTTAAATATTTTTGTGCTTAATAATTTTATAATTAATTAATATTTAATAGTATATTTATAATTTCATGTTAAATATACCATATAGGCATATTCATAAAATCCTTATTTGAATTTTTTAAAAGAATAAGAACAGGTAAGAAAACAACAACAAAGATGGGTCTCATAGATGGATGATGGTTGGTACAAGCTCTTTCTTCATTCCCCATGAAGGACAAGAAGAAGTCATTTCCCACAGGATACCAAAGACTGGGCTGCTGAAGCAAACAGGAATCACAGTCTTGGCTGTGTGAGCATGGGGACTGTGTGTAGCATCAGGCTGGTGTATGTGGGTGCACACTCAACACCTCATGTACACCACGAATGGCAAGGTTGCCTCTGAGCCTAATCCAAAGACAATTCCTTAGATTTTCCACTTGCTACCACCTAGAAAGAGAAAAGGCAGCTTATTTTGGCTAGCAGTACTGCGCAAGTTGTATTTTAGTCATGAAGCCAATCCTGCTAGTTATGTTTTGGGGTGTAACCGCAGAGGTGTGTGATTGCAGCATGTGTAGACAGTATTTCAGTCTGGAAAGTCTGCACGTATTCCAGTCTGGAAAACAAGCAAAAATAATGTAGAGAGGGCTTCCAGGTGAGCCATTTTTCCGCCTTTTCCAGATCACAAATCTGATGGAACAAATGGCATAAACCTAACGCCATCATGTAGTTACAGCCAACATTGCTCAAACTGGCAAGATTAACACTAGCATACACTAGTGCTACATCTTCTATGGCAGTGTGTACAACCTTCCCATTATATTCCAGGCATGATTTCCACCATGTTTTCCAGGCAATTTTTTAAGCTAGAAATGGAAGCAAGCCATAGCAACCAAAGAAGCAGCCGTGCTTCAAAGAAACTTCCGTATTAAGCCTGAGATGAACTCTGGGCCAGTCTTGAAGTAGAATTGAAAAATACAGAGCAGGTGTTCACCTCCAAATTATCTGTGTCTAGAGTTTCACATGCAGTTTAAGCTGGCATAAAACACTATACTGCCCAAAAAGCACTTCCAGGCTCCATCCCCTCTCAGCAGCTTTTATCAGCCCTTGCTCCTTTCCTGCCTTTATGCTGGGACGAGTCTTTGTGCAATTGCTTGATGACCTGCATTCTGCTCTGAGTCTCAGTAAAAACTGATTTGTTTTCTCTGCAGTAGCTTCTCCTGCACAGCCCAGTTCCCTGTGCAGCGGTGCAAACATCATGCTGGCAGAAGGTGAGGTGGGCAGCACAGCAGCAGGAACAGGGCTCGACAGGCAGGGCAGGGCTGTGCCTTGTGCTTTTGGCAGGCAGGATGATTTGAACCACCTGGACATGTACATGAAGCTGTATTTTCCATGTTGAAACATGGTGAGACGTCATTACACAACGTGTGATAAGATGTAAAGAGACAATTCATATGCATCCTTTCAACTCTAAAATTGAGTTAAAGCTGCTAGAACTGCCTTTATCCTTTGCCAATTGTTGTGGCTTTACAATAACTCTTGTTAGTTTTTAAAGATTTTCTTTTTCTGCCTGTTCTATATTGATTGAAGAAGCCTGATACTAGGATGGAGCTCTCCAGAGGTAACTTTTGAGTTTCTCTGAGCTTTCTGCCTCAGAAAGGAGGGAAAACATACCACCAGGTGTTGGCTTGCTGTTATGTACAGTAGTATGACCACCTAAGAAACTGCCATTACATTGGTTTCTGATATTTTCTAGCTATTTTTAATTTAATTTTCATGATAATGGAAAAACAACTTGAAAATACCCTGTCTCACTAGCCATAGGGCGGAAAGAGTACAAGCCCCAGAACGCTTACAACCTTGTTGTAACAGTTTCAGCTTCACAACAGTGCAGCACTGAGGCTGGACAGTCCTTATGCAGACTTTACTTTCTCCCACTTGTCCTCTACTCGAGCAGGTGGATTTACGTGATTTAAACAAGAGGCATATTAACATTGCCTTGTGCAGACTCTGCACTCCTACTCTTGAAGAAGGAAATATTAACCACCCCCTCATTTCTCATGTGCTACTGAAATAGTTTATTTAGGCCCTGCAACCAGGGCCTAAACTCACATATGGTAAATCCTTGCTCTACAGATACACAGCCATGTAAAAAATGCCCAGACAAAGCACAGTATTCAAGAGACCTCTGAATGTGTGTGCTCAAGGAAAATGCCTATGAAACAGGTGATTTAACATTCAAAGAGATTTTAAATCATTTGACTAATGGACAATTGCCTCTGACAGGAAGGATAAACACTTTAGTTACAGCATTTAAGAGCCTAAGTAGGTGACACCTCTCCTCCTCCAGAGCATAGTTTCATGTGATTTGTGTTTGATATTTGTGTGTCCCTTTATAATGTGGCACTTTTGACTGGAGGCTTCTCCAGGTTCAATAGCATATCAGTTCATAGGAAAGCACAAGCACTTTCAGATCAGACAAGAAGTGCCTGAAACTGCAGGGTCCAAGGGAAGCCAAAGCATGCTGACCTCCTTCACTGCTTGTCCTGGCAATACTGAACCTATCTGGTGGGCAAAAGGAGGTCACCAGAGCCTGCTTTTTACTTTCTTGCTGTCTTCACATACTTTCTGCACTGAGTGCTTAAGATCTTGGTGAACTTTACTCCTATTATTATGGTTCAGTGAAATGTTTTAAGTACAGAAAGTATTAGTATTTTCAATGGATATTAGTATTTAATGGATATGAGAAGCTTTCCACCATGTTGTGTTAGTTGTGCCAAACTAATACAACATGGGGGAAAGCCTCTCATATCCATTAAATAATTATATTTCATTAATCAGTAAAGTGTTCTTCCACGATTCACCTTGATAACCTACATCTTTGAAACGTACAATTAATGGACATGGTTCAGTGGGATGTTGCACAGTTCTTTGTGAATCATTGTGCTGCACAACTGGTTTTATCTGGCAGATCTACACATATATGTAACAACAGTCAAATATGAGAGATAGCGAGGACCTGCAGTTCTCAAAAAAATATAAAATCCCAATGTACAGTCATCAGGAGATGACCTGAGGAGTGCAGAGTAAAGCAGCGCTAGGCACTGAGTCTTGCACCATAGATTGTATAGTACAGAAAATGTGCTGTTCTCAATAGAAAAATTGTTTGCCCCCCAAGTCTTTTGAGTCTCTTCCTTTAAGTGTGACACCAGTAAGCTGTCTTATTGAAACACTAAGAAGCCGATTCCATTTGCAAAGTTTTCTGCAACAGCAGAATACCTCAATGCCATTAAAATGTTTGGATATGAAGTGGTCTGTATGGCTGTTTAATTTCTGATAGAGTCCAACAAGCATTTGGACATCACTCTCAGGCACATGGTGTGATTCTTGGGGATGTCCTGTGCTAGGCGAGGAGTTGGACTTGATGGTCTTTGTTGGGGTCCCTTCCAACGTAGGATAGTCTGTTTCTGTGGCTCTGAGAAGCTGGTCCTCCATCCCGCCCCCCTCCCGGCAGCCCCAGCCCAGTGCTCCCGGTGTGGGTGCAGGGCACAGGCCGTGAGGGGCCACGCGCGCGGTCGTGTCCCAGGGCGGGGGGGCCGCGCTCGCCCCCGCCCGCCGCAGCCCCGGGGGCGGCACCGCCCGCCCTGCCCCGGCATCGCGCCCCCTACAGGCCGGGCACCGCGCCCCCTACAGGCCGGGCGCCGCGCCGCCCGCACCCCCGAGCCGGCGGCGGCCGCGCCTCCCCGTGGGGCCCGGCGCGGAGCGCGGGGTGGCGCCGCTGCGAGGCGGTGCGGGGGCGGCGGCGGCTTCGGCTCCGGCTCCCGGCACCAACCGGAAGCGCGGGGGACGGAGCGGGAGACGCGGTCGCGCCGGTTGTAGTCTCCCTCGCCGGCTCCGGGATCGGCGCCGCTCGGGTCCCGCCAGCCCGGAGCCCCTCGGGAAAGGTGAGGACGGCGAAGCGCTCGGGGCGGCGGCGCGGTGGGTGAGCATTCGGCTGGGCGGAGGGAGGCGGCGGGCAGCGGGGCCGGCCCGGGCCGTGGGTGTCCCCTCCGGGTTTGACGTTCCCCGCGCTGAAGCAACTTCAGAAGCCCTGTGAAGGGAGGCGGCCGGCCGGGCACACGGCCTGACCTTGCGTCGCCTTGGTCCCGCCGCACCGGCCAAAAGCCCCCGTGGTTAGCGGCGCCCACGTTTGGCCGCGCAGTGGGACGGAGGTCGGGACGAGCCGTGCCCTGCCGGGAGGACAGGACAGGGCAGAGCGGCGGCCGCCGGTGAGGGCGGGCGGGGGGACATGGGCAGCGGGACATGGGCAGCCGGCGTCCGGCCGGGGGCTGCTGCGCTCGGCCACCCCTGCGCTCCTTAGAATATGTTTCAAATGCAGCGCACCTGCTGAATTTTGCTGCTGTTTTGGGCTTAAAATCCGTCGGGTTGGGATTTGAGGTGTGACTTTCATTCCCTCCGTTTTTTTCCTTATTTTAATTAAGCTGTCGGTCTTTGGTTTTGCTGTGTTTGCTTAAGTTACCTCGTTTCCAGCAGTATGATCTTTTATTGAGCACGTGTGTGTGAGCCATCTATTACCCTGTATCCAGTATGCTCTGCTGCGAGTTTTAGCGGCAGAGCCATCGGGAAAGCCATGGATCATTACTTTTTCTAAGTTCCAGAAGCAGAAATAATTTGAAAGCACTGGATTAACTGGGTCACTGCCCGAAAACATCATAGCTTTCTGCAGGAGGCGTGCAGTTAGATGTTTTCAGGAGTTTGTCCTGGAATTGTAAGTCCTCTGAAGCCTGCTTATTTTATCTATCCGTAATGTGCTTTGCATACCGGTGGCATTTGTGTGAATAATGGTAACCCTGGAGAGCCTGGCTCGCTGTGAGGGGGAGACAGAAGCATGGACACAACTGAGGCCCGGGTCCTGCAGTCTGGCCTGTGCCAGGACCAAGCTGTGCTGTGGGCCTGGATACAGACTTAGTTGTCTTGTCTTTCTTGCGTGCCGTTGTGCGTGTAGTACTGGCAGGCATCACTTACAAGGTGTAATGTAAGTGAAGTGACCAATTTAGGGGTTTTCTGAGATAAAATCTTTTCTGTTAAAAGTGAAGCCTTTGAAGCCTTCAGTCTCTGCCATTGACACAGCTTGGCTTAAAAATTATTCTTTTCCTGCAATACTCAGGCTGTTTAGGTGGAGTTGAGCCCTTTTTCTGCAGCAGTGGTTATATAAATTAAAATAAAATTAGAAACGTTATTAATGGAAGTTATGCAGAATTCTTAGGTTCTGACAAAGGACAGGCTCAAATGTTGTTGAGTCTGTAACTAAGGTAGGGAGAGCCATGCCTCCAGTCTCACCATCGGCAGGATTGCTACTCAGTCTGATTAAGAAAGTTTAGGAGTTGTAGAGCTTGGCTTTATTTTAAGTCATTGGGAGATTAGAAGATTAGGATATATTTAATTTGGATTTGTGCGTGGAGTTTGTTTGCATCTTATCCATCAGCAACTCATTATATGATTAAGGGTTTTTTTTTATTTATAAAATCTTCTTTCTGCAGTATCTTTTGTAGCTCAATGTCACTGTGACTCTTTTGTTTTCTGTTTGGACAAGACAATAGTTTAACCATGTGTTGGTGTTTGAGGGTGGGGGTTTTTGTTGGACATTTTTATTTTTTTTTTTTTAATTTATATATATATTTTAACTCTGTATAAATATACTGCTGAAAAAATCCAGGTTGATATGCTTAAGGACTGCAGGCCATGTTGGATACAAAGGATGATTTGGGTCTAAAAATGGATGGTCAAAGATCCTGAAAGCAAATGGGCTGTTTTGCCAAATAAGGAAACTTGGCACATTCAGCTGTGTATTTTAAGATAGCACAAGTGTGGTGTGCTACTACTTTATTGGCAATATGTTGGCAGTGTGCCTTCCTGCAAGAAGCACTGAATCCTACTTTGGGGAACCACGCAGTAAAGTGAGGGGCAGGGTTGTTCCCCGTAATAAATTACAAAGGCTCTTCCTGCAGTAATTAAATCCTTGAGCAGCGTCAGGTGCACGTGCAAGATGAGAGATACAATTTTCGGTTTCGCAGCCACGCATTAAACAAAATATGAGTTGCAGTTACTGTGCAATTTGTAAATTCTTTCCTACCTCCTGTCTCTAAGTGCCTCAAGTGGAAGCTGTCTATACTCTGGGAGCAGTAGCTGCAAGGAAGGGTCTTCTGTTTTGCACATGGAATAAAGTGGAGTGTTGGGCATGACAGCACTTCCCCTACATTGCAGTTTGTAGGGAGGTGGGAGGTATAAGTGAGCGTGTTGAGTTCTTCCAGTGTTGCTGTGCTAAGATGTAGGGAAGCCTGCATGCCTGGGGATTCCCTCACCTTGGGATGTCTAGGGGGAACAGCAAGGCTAGGACCCTCGCATGGGCTAATCCCCTAAAGTGCTGTAATCACAAGAAGCGAGTGATGGTGGATGGTTTCCTACACCTGCATCATTGGTGTACTGAACTGAGCTTATGGTGGCAGAACGTGGTGACTTTGCTTGCTGCAAATTGAGTCTGTGTAATAGTCCTGACATGTTACGTACTAATGTCAAATAATAATTTCAAATGTTAAACACTGCCAAATGCAACCCAGATCTGTTACTTTTTGGTGTGAAATGAACAGCTTCCAACAGCATGTTCAAATAAAAGTTACTACATGAAAAAAAAAAAAGAGCCAGGAGAAGATGTAGATGTTGCTGCAAGATTTCAAGATTTCAAGCTCATGCTAACTATTAGAAATAAAAAAGAAAAGGGAGAAAATTATTTTACCCCGAGGAAGATCCCACAGGAGTAACTGAAATTACCAGCAGTTTAATTATTTCCTGAAATACCTGTCATTCACTGTTTCTGAATTGTCATGTTTTCGTTTAATCGAGAATAAGCAAAAGTCAGTCAATGCAGTGTTTCCCTGCTACACAGTGATGGTACTTAAACACCCAAAATCGTGAGTGGGGAAGGAGGGTGCTGGTGCCAAACCCTCCTTAGCTGTGTGCAGCAGAGCTGCTCCCCAGGCCTGGAGGCCCTGGTGCTGCTCTCTCGTCTGTAGCAGTGTAAGATGTGAGAAGGTGCTGCACATTGTTGGAATACTGTGCTTATTTCACGTGCAAGGGGAAGACTATGGAGTTTAATGAAATACCTGATCTATTTTTTTTTCTCTTAACCAATGTTATAAACTCAGATTGTTAAATATGTTTAAAACAGGATGACAAGTTAATAAATGTGTGTTTGATTTGTCACTTGCAATTGTTAATCTAAACAGTTGTTTTCTCAAATATAACACAGAGATTGATCTTTCTAATTAAGGATTACCTACCTTGAATCCAAAAACATAGAGTAATGTTTAAACAGGTCTGTTGTTTCATCTAGAAAAAGAAAGCTAATGCAAGCTGTTTTTAATTATAGATCTCTAAATAGAGTGTCTCTTGTAAATCTCCTCTACTTTCTCTGGAAAAAAACATCTGGAACAACTTGATGCCAACCAATGAATCATTCTTTAAATGACGTTAACTTACTGTATGCTGGTGCCCTATAGTGTCTCTACAACCACCTGAAAAGCGGTTGTGGTCAGGCAGGAGTCAGCCTCTTCTCCCTGACCACCAGAGACAGGATGAGAGGACATGGTCTTAAACTGTATCAGAGGAGCTTTAGGCTGGACATGAGGAAGAAACTCTTCACGGAGAGGGTGATTAAACATTGGAGTGGACTGCCCAGGGAGGTGGTGGAGTCTCTGTTGCTGGAGGTTTTTTAAGGAAAGACTGGATGTGGCGCTAAGTGCCATGGTCTAGTTGCCAAGGCGGTGTTCCCTCACAGGTTGGACTCAGTATCTCAGAGGTCTTGCCACCTGATTCACTGTGTAATCCTGCGATCTGCAGCTGGTTGACTGCTGTAGGTAAAGTTGAAACTGAGGTGTTCAAAGGATGAATGGTAGCTTCTGCAAGTACTTGTGTCCCAGGCACTGCATTTTGAATGCATGAAAATTTAGATAAAGTTTGAGCTAGTAAGCAGGACCCATAAGAAAAGTACTCATTTGTATTTGTCAAGTGTCTGGTGTGCATGCTATTCTCTGCTAGTGCAGTTTTCAGGAATCAAATAATTTACTAGTTTGTACAGTTCATTTGGTGGTTTGGGTGAACAGTAATTAAATAATGTTAATATATGAATAAATGTAAAATAATTTGACAGCTCTTCAAAGCTGCTAAATTCAGATAGTGAAGGCCAGAAAATTCTTTTCTGGGATGTGTTTTTCTTTTCACTTGGTTTCCTCTTCCTTCTACCATCCCAAATGGAATTATCTGTTTTCAGCTATTTCCACTTTCCTGTTAAATTTATGGTCTAGTCGGTGCATATGCTTTTGCCTGTGAGTCACGTCACTCTTCTAGCTAAATCTGTTGTCAGTAAGGAAATAGTTCACTCGAGTTTGATTACCCATGTGCATAAAATTGTGCAGAACTGTGGCCTTAAATTGTGAGGTCTTTGGGTTGAGAAGGCAACCTGTTTTATTTGTCTGTTAAGTGTCACATATGCTTGAGACACCATGTACACAGCATGAACTTGGAGTAACTGTTGGAGTAAACAATGCAAATGAAGTTTTGTTTCTGAAGATGAGCAACACCAGCAAAGAGCAAAACGTTAAAACATTCATTATGCTCTTGGTTTATAGGATTGACCGATTCCTTTTCTTTGAGCTTTCTCTAAAGAAAACGGTGCAGGCTGTGCAGAAGATGACTCTGAGATGGCAGGAAATTAACAACAGCAACAAGGTTAAAGCAAGAACAAAAGGTCAGCAGGACAGTTCAGGCACTTGTGTTAGGGAAGAGGCTACAGAGCACTGGAAGAATGGACTTTATTTCACATCCCGCTGGTAACCCCTGCTCTGACTTGCAGCTCTGGGGAGAGAGCATTCATGTTCCCTCTCCAAGAGCTCTGCAGGCTGGCTGTCAGTGAAAGGCTTGAAGTCTGCTCCTTGCTAAAAAGCTTTCAGTACGCATAGTAAAGTTGTTATGATCTGGTCAGCATTTGTCTTTATCTTTATGGGCGGTCGAGAAATAAAATGAAGCAGACAGTTTCAGAGAAGGTTTTATGTTATGTTGCAGGTAGAAAAGTGTTGGTATCTTCATCTCTCATTTGCAGAATAGCTGCAACCAATAGTGCCAGAAATTCCTGATCAAATGATATCTCAAAATTTTAATCAGAGTAGCTACACGATCTGGAGAGGCAGGGGGCAAATAATGTCTTTCTTTGTGTTTGTTACAGAAGGGGCTGGCATAAAGAGATTCTGGCAGTCAGGACAAGGAGTTAACACAGGTGTGTTTCCCAGCTCTGGATTACACATAATGTGTGTTTTATCTCAAAAAGCCCTATGGAATGGAGGTTGTCAGAAGACATTGTATATTTTGGTACTGTAATTTACCAGTGAAATTGGATGTGTAGTTTTCACCATCAACCCAAAATCTCTGGTTCTATTTTGCCTTGTTTTATTAAAACTCATCTCTCATTTTATGCTGATAAATCTACTGCCATTAATTGCAAGTATAGTAATTCTGCTGGTAATTAAAACTACTTTGTCTAGGCTGGTGCATCTGAACTGAACCCACAGCAGACTTGCAGATGATTCTGGAGTATGCTGTGTCCTGCAGTCCCATTAAAGACCTGAGCTTTCTGATCTTATATAATTAAAAAAAGAAATCTAAAATTAGTCATTGTTCATCCATTTGGGTGATAATGTTTCTTGAAATTCGCTACAGCCATAAGCTATATCACCGTGAAATCTCAGGGAAGGACATTCCGTTCCCCTGTCAGCAGATTTGGGATCATCTCCTGAAACTGCCGACACCAGTCTTGGCACAGGCTGCAGAATTTCACATAATGTAACCCAGATGAATTACCCTGTACTTGTGCTTTGTTACAACGTGCAAACAGGACTGAGTCACTCAGGAAGAGAGATTTACCACGGCCAGGTTTTTCCACATCCTTGCGTGAAGCGCTCCGGCCTGGCCCGGAGCGCCGTCAGGGCGCGGCGTGTGCCAAGGTGCCACCGTCGCTGGCCACGGCTGCTGGCCGGCCCTGGTGGCGTGTGCCCGTGCCCGGCCGTCGTGGCGGGAGGACAGCGTGCCTGGCGTGCCCGAGCAGGCAGGCAACCCGGGGCCGGGAACACGCTTCCTGTCTGTCCGCAGAGCCGGCAGCCACGTGCCTGCCTTTTGCAGAGCTGCTCCCAAGGTGTTCGGGAAACATCAGGGTTGCTCTGAGGAATACTGTTAGTTGTTTCTGTCCCCCAGCTCCTCCCAATACCTTGTGCAAATTATGCAAACTTTTTCACAGCCTGCTGGAATGCAAGTTCTTAGGCTCTTTTCCTCTCGTGGCCTGTGGATTTTACTGTAGTCTGCTTATGATTCTGATTTTGAGGTGACTGAGCATGGGTAAGAAAGTCCATAAATCCTTGGAGCATGTTCATTAATAAAAGCTTTTCTCTTTGCAGGTTTTGCTGTGGTATATTTTGTCATTATGAGATGTCGTCTACCAGTGCTTCATTTGTGCAAATTAAATTTGATGACTTGCAGTTTTTTGAGAACTGCGGTGGAGGGAGTTTTGGGAGTGTCTACCGAGCCCGATGGATTTCTCAGGACAAGGAGGTGGCAGTAAAGAAGCTGCTCAAAATAGAAAAAGAGGTAAAAGTTTACTTTTCATTCACTTTGTCTGCTGTGGTAACAAGAACAAAAATTCTTCTCTAGTGTTTTGCATCCTCCAGGTAATGCAGGCAAACTACCTTGGGATTTTTGTTTGTTTAATTACAAACTCTGTAAGCCATGAGGTTGCAGTAAAGAGCAGTCCAAGCCGAAGGG
The DNA here is from genome assembly GCA_008694505.1 of Cyanoderma ruficeps. NCBI lineage: Eukaryota > Metazoa > Chordata > Aves > Passeriformes > Timaliidae > Cyanoderma > Cyanoderma ruficeps. The sequence goes on from VZDJ01000594.1 coordinate 18,775,562, forward strand.
GCTGATTTAAAAGCATTATTGATTTACCATTCACTGTTCTCTCCCACTTTTCTTGTTTCGCAACTCTCCTCTGCCTGGCCCTGAGGAGGAGGAGAGCTGGCTGCACCTGTGGAGCTACTGGTTTCCCCTTGATACCACAGGCATGTTGCTAGATAGGAAGAGGCAGTGTTCCTGTCATTACCTGATTCCATTTTCTCCTCTTGACGTCTGCTCTGTGGTTCACATCTGTACGTTCACTACAAGCTTAGAGTTGTCTCTTCCTTGCCTGCTGAAGATTTCGATCTAGAGCTCCACTAGCTCCTGGTTAGTCATAGCCACATAGTCATGGTTTGGTCTTGCAATGAGGTAGTTTTAACCCTAACTGTTCTGCCAGTCACCTTCCCCTGGGGCATCTTGTGACCTGGAAAGGCAATTGGGTCCTTGGCAATCCTAGGGGGAAAGGCAGAATTAGCTAAGTGCACCTTTACCAGCTAAGGTTGGTTTGTTGTGCTTTTCTTTTTT